>JAGFNQ010009074.1:0-186923 GCA_024364735.1 Boesenbergia rotunda | reverse complement strand
CAATTTTGGAAATTTCATATTTTGAAAATTTTCTAATTTTGGAAAAACGTAAGTTTTCTTTGTACCAGAAACTTACAATTATTCTGAAAACCTTTTATTTTTGGAAACTTTCATTTATGGAAAGCTCGAAATTTTTGGCACTTTCTTTCAAGAAAGTCTAGACAAATTATGGGAATATTAATTGGCATTTAAATTTATAATTGGAAATTAAATTATTTACAAAATTCTTTATTTTGGATTGAGCCTCGGGGAGTCGTCCAATTTAATGTTAGTTGTTATAATTAAATTTCCTAAATTGAATTTAAGCTATCAAATGTTTAATTTGGACTGAGCCTCGGGGAGCCGTCCAAATTAAGTTATTGATATTAATTTTCCATAAATAAAATATGTGATCAAATCTTGGAAATTTTTGAGGTGATTCTCAAACGATAATTTCCTTATTTGATTTATGAGGTGATGCTCTTACATATTATTGTCTCCAAAATTAATTAGGAAAATTATTTCCTATAGAGTATATTTCCTTAAATAAGATTTTCATGAAAATAATATGTGGTTGAATTAAGAGATTTTATCTCTTAATTTAATAAGATTTGATTTTGAGAAATCAAAGTCTTAATCATATTATTTCCGAAATTGATTATGATAATTCAGGAAATTATTTCCCAAAACAATTCCTTTAATAAAGTATGAAATTAGAATTAGGAAAACAGGTTCCTAATTTAATTAATGAGACTTGATAAATTAAGTCACATACATACTTTATTAAGGAAATCGTTAGAACATGACATAATTATATGTCATGAATGTGCATAAAAGAAAAGGATGAGACCCAAAACCCCTTACAAAATATTATGGCCAACACCTTCCATTAATATGGTTAGAATCAGAGTTTTATTTCTCGTTTGGGTTGATGGACACATCCATGCCCGGCTTGAACCTCAACATGTTCAAACCATGGAATTAGTTTATGATTAATATAGTTGGAGTCAGAGGTCAATCCTTAGTTTTGGTTGTTGGACACATCCAAGCCTGACTAAACGGTTGAATGAGCTCCAACCATATTAAAACTATTTCTTGATTAATGGGTCAGCCTTAAGCTTGGAGCATCGATTTGTTGTGCCACAGCCAAGGTCGATGTAAAGAGAGGTGCAGTTGGGTGCTATGTATATTGTTGCATACTTGTTAATGAGTTAACAACCTAATGATTTATGCAAACATTCAATTAGTTGATAGCATAATGTGATAGTTACATATGTATAATATGTAATCGGTATAATTACCTACCTTCATAGCTAAGAATAACTTGATGGACTCTAGCCATGGTTGTTCTTATCTATGGTTGGATATCAACCTATTTGGAGATGTTCCTACGATCTCCCGAATTGATAAAAAGGCTTATTCAATTCGAAAAATAAATAGGATTTAATTAATATATATTAATGCATTCTTTATCATTCTCATCACATAACCTCAATTTGTATTTCTAGGATAATCACCTGATCATGTCTTCTCTGAATTTGCGTTCCATTTTGGACACCAATAAGCTGACTGGGCCAAACTTCATTGACTGGCTTCGAGACTTGAGGATAGTCCTCAAGGCAGAAAAGCTTGCTTATGTCCTTGAAGAACAACTTCCCAACCATCCTCCTGAAGATGCAACTCCAGACCAGTTAGTGGCCTATCAAAACATGTGGCCGATTCTGAACTTGCGAGTTGCATCATACTAGCTGCTATGGTACTTGAGCTACAAAAGCAGCATGAGCATATGGATGCTCATACCATCGTCTTCCATCTTCATGAGTTGTTTGACGAGCAGGCGAGATCCGAAAGGTTTGAGGTCTCCAGACTCCTCTTCGCCTCTAAGATGCAGGAAGGCACTTCTGTTTCACAGTTTGTGTTGAAGATGTTGGGGTACATTGAGCGACTAGGCACACTCGGATTTGCAATGGATCACGAACTATGTATTGACTTAATTCTGCATTGTTTGCCCAAGAGTTACTCACAGTTTGTGATGAACTATCGGATGAACAAACTGGAGACTACCATTCCTGAGTTGCTTAACCTGCTAAAGACTGTAGAGCCTTCTGTAAAGCAGGATCAGAAGACGGTACTGTTAGTTGGTTCCTCAAAGAAAGGCTCTAAGAGGAAGCCTAAAGAACAAAATAAGGGAAGGAAGAAAAAGGCCAAAAAGATTGAAAAGGCACCAAAAGGCACTTGCCATCACTGCGGCAAGGAGGGCCACTGGCGAAGAAATTGCAAGGTTTATCTTGAGTCCTTGAAGAAGAAGGCATCCGATACCCCATCCTCTTCAGGTATCTTCATTATTTAATGTCACTCTATTTTCACGGACACCTGGGGACTTGATACTGGGTGTAACTCACATATATGTAATGACATACAGGGGCTAAGGAATAGAAGAAGACTCGTCAAGGGAGAAGCGAATTTGCGAGTTGGAAATGGAGCAAAGATTACTGCTGTTGCCATCGGAACATATTTGCTAAAGCTCCCTACTGGACTTGTCTTAGAATTGGATAATTATTATTTTGTTCCTTCGTTAATAAAGAAAATTATATCTATTTCATGCTTGAATGAAAAGGGTTATCATTTAACTTTTAGTAATAATTGCTGTTACATAACTTTAAATGGTTTTTTTTATAGGACCGGAACTTTATGCAATGGTATCTACACGTTAGATTTATCCGGTGATGTTTTCAATATCGAAGTTAGCAACAAACGTGCTCGAATAGATAATCAAATAAACTCCTATATGTGACATTGTCGTCTTGGCCATGTAAGTAAGAAACGCATGACCAAATTACACCGATGTGGAATTCTGGAATCATTTGAACCCGGTTCATTTGATACATGCAAATCATGCTTAAAAGGCAAGATGACCAAATTACCCTTTTCCGGAAAAGATAAACCAATGGGAGAATTGCTTGGTCTAATACATACTGATGTATGTGGACCAATATCAACTCTTGCACAAGGAGGCTATAGCTACTTCATTACCTTTATCGATGATCACTCACGATTCGGGTATGTGTTCTTAATGAAACACAAATCTGAAGCTTTTGAGAAATTCAAAGAGTTCAGAAGTGAAGTAGAGAAACAGCTTGGCAAAAGTATTAAGATACTTCGATCCGATCGGGGTGGTGAATACTTAAGTCAAGAGTTTCAAGATTATCTTAGGGACAATGGGATATTGTCTCAATGGACTCCGCCATATACACCACAGCATAATGGTGTATCTGAGAGGCGTAACCGAACCTTGATGGACATGGTTAGATCTATGATGAATCATGCAACTCTTCCAAAATCCTTTTGGGGTTATGCACTTATGACAACTGTTTACTTACTAAACAGAGTCCTGACCAAGGTAGTCTCTACTACTCCATATGAGACGTGGAATAGTAAGAAACCTCATTTATCTCACCTAAAGATATGGGGTTGTCCTGCTTATGTAAAGCGGACTGTATCAGACAAATTGGATGCTAAGTCTGATAAATGTCTATTTATTGGATACCCTAAGGAAACGAAGAGTTACCAATTCTATCATCCCTTGGAACAAAAGGTGTTTGTTTCAAGGCATGCTGTATTTCTAGAAAAAGAATTTCTTTTACAAGAAAACAGTGGGAGTAGCATTGAACTTGAAGAAGTTCAAGAAACTCCAATAGACATTACAGAGACACCTAGTCTAGACCCACAACCAATAACTCATAATGATGAGCTATCAGTTGAACCTAAAACAACATCACTTCTTCGTAGGTCTGATAGGACACGCAATATTCCAGAGAGATACGGATTTCTCATAAGTGAATCGAACGACGTGTTACTCATTAACGATGACGAACCTATCAGTTATGAAGATGTTCTGAAAAATTCAGAAAGGGATAAATAGCTTGAAGCCATGAAGTCGGAATGGATTCCATGTACAAAAATCAAGTATGGGACTTGGTTAACCCACCTGAAGGGATTAAGCCTATAGGGTGCAAGTGGGTTTTCAAGAAGAAAACCGACATGGAAGGTAATGTTGTTACCTTTAAGGCTAGATTAGTGGCAAAAGGATATCGTTAGAAACAAGGAATTAATTATGACAAAACCTATTTGCCAGTAGCTATGCTTAAATCCATTCGGATGCTCCTGGCCATAGCAGCTCATTATGATTATGAGATATGGCAAATGGATGTGAAAACAGCTTTCCTTAATGGAAAGCTGCTTGAGGATGTATACATGATACAACCTGAAGGTTTCACATCGGTTAATAAAACCAAAGTATGCAAGCTTCGACGTTCCATATATGGACTCACTAGTACAAAAAAGACCTTTAACAACGGCTTTTAACACCGGTTGTATTAAAACCGGTGTTAAAAAAAAAGGCGGTGGCATTTTTGTAATTATTTGAACTTTAAAATACTTTTAACACCGGTTCTTTTAACAACCGGTGTTAAAAATATATTTAACTACGGTTTTATAAATAACCGGGGTCATATATTATAATTATTTGAACTTTAAAATACTTTTAACACCGGTTCTTTTAACAATCGGTGTTAAAAATATATTAGACTCCACCGTGATGTGTACCCAACCCGTACGAGAACCTCGGGAGCCCTAGTTATCGGGGCGCTTGTTTCTGGACTCGTTGCTTCCTCGACAAGACCCAAAACCAGCAATGCCCAAGCTCGTCGGTAGTTGAATATCAATCGTGGTCCAGTTAAACACAGTCGTCATTTCCGTTTCCCTAATCTTCCCTCTCTTCGGGGGTTGCATCCGTCGGCGATGCCGCAGTCCAAGCGGCTCCTCTCGGCGGGAGGCGGCGGAAGACGAAACGGCGGTGGTGGTTGCCGGCCTCCCGTCTTGCCGTTTCTCTTCCTCTGTCTTCTTGCTCCTTTGCTCTTCTTTGCGACGCGCCGCGGTACTCGTATCCCCATCTCCTCCAGTGAGTCATCAAGTTCTCACATATTTTTTCCTGTGTTTTGAAGACTTTTATCTTCTTTAGTCGGCCCTCAGTGAGGTTCAATATCTTAACCCCTGAAACACTCAGATCTGAATCGAACTTGTCTGCTCGGTTGCTATTTTGAGGGTTCTGTTTTTAGAGATCTTTAAATTATGATGTAGCTCTGTCCACTTGGATCCGACTCTTTTCTTGCTTACGTTGCTTTTCTACTCGTTTTCCCCGATTATTTCTTGTTGCTCACGCGTTCTGACGTTTATGCTTCGTGCATTTTCAAAGAATACCAAATAATGTATACCTAAACCTGGCATTGTTAATTTGGTATTGTTCAATATGAATCAATTATGTCCAAGGACATGAAACCTAAAGCAGAAGACAAAGAAAGAGGTGGTGTACAATTTTTTTTTAATAAAACACTAACTGTGGGGTGAACTGAGTTTCACTCGAGTTTTATGTTTTGAGTTGTATACGTTACATGCAAATAGAACTGTATGGAGGGTATTACTATTAGTTACTCTTACTCAATACTAGACAACTATACTGCAAATGAATGATTTTCTTTAAATTTAATAAGCTGATAGAGAATACTAAAACTGGCATAAACTTCTGCTATGCATATGTGCATCTTGTACTAGGAAATTCATTAAATTGATAAACATGCCATCTGCATCTTCTTTTCATTCTCGTATAAAAGTATTGAATGATCATGTCAAATTATATATGGTTCACGTAACTTAAGTATGAATAATCACTAGATTACTTATATGATGCAGAGGGGTAAAAACTAAATGGAAGATGAAGAAGATGCACTAGATATTACTAAATTATACTATTGAGAGAAAACCTGCCTTTTATGCTTTTCAGTAGAATATTTTCAGAAATTCTGCCATCTAAGTTTTATTTTTCTAATTTTTGATACAGGGACTTCAGGCTTCTTAGGAAGAAAGGTAGAATCACATTTTTCTTTTCTTTATTGTTTTACTTGTCATCACACTCAACTCTATTTTTTCATTACATCCATACTTCCTGACTATTATATAGACTCCCGATTGGAAAGAACAGTTGATAATCAAGCATCTGAAACCGATTCTGACAAAAGAGGTTAGTTTCTTGTAAGAGATGGTGAAATTAGCTTACTCGGTGTTTCTATTACAGAATTTGCACATTGCATTTCTTACTGGAAAGTAAAGAGTTACTGTTATACCAAATGTTTTAACTTTCTTTGCTTTGTGTTCTATGATTCCTTTAATTTGGTTCAAGTTTATAGTGCATGATTTTTATAGGATCTGTTGTATTTTTAGTCTTGATAACTTTGGCTGTTTTGATTTACCTAGTTCTGGTGCTATATATGTGATTAAACAACATACAAGTTTGTTTTCCTGAGTAAAAGATGAGTCTCTAGTGCAGCACTGGTTATATGAATTCTCAAGTTTATTTGTTACATTGTTCCAGGTGGTTGATTTAATTTCTGCAAGCGAGCGTGAGATGGGACAGTGGAGTCTTGATTATCTCAGAACACACAATATGTCTTCTTCATGGCAAATTGATGGAGTTGGTATTGCTGATGTTGATAATTCAACTGTGACTGAGGTGAATATGGTATTGGCTTTGTTCACGAATTATCAAGTTTTATATAATGTGCTACGAAGTGTTTATACTGATTTTTTCCTATCTTCATCTTGAAGATACCTCAAAATGCTTCAACTGTTGAAGAAAGAAATTCTGCAAAATCGGATGATGATGCCAGGGTTGAACATGTGAGAAAATGAGTAACTTGCATGATCAAGTGAGAAAATGAGTTTCCATCAATGCAGATGGACATGAACATGTTGACTCACCTGCGAAAATTGCTAGAAGGGAACTTGTTTGATAATTACTTCTTTACTTTGTTCGGTTCTGTCATTTTTTTTTTGTATGACTTTGAAGGAATATTATTCATTTTAAAGATCGATATTACACTTGTCTGGAGGAATGGATTTACTTAATTCATGGTGTGTTATTGTTCATTGTAACTTGTTTTGTTTTTGAAACTAATTGGATGTTGCATTTACTTAATTCATGGTGTGTTATTGATTATGGATAAACTATTATATTATTGTGTTCTTTTATATGTCTAGAAAAATTATAAATAAAAATAAATATGAAATTTATATAAAAAATTAAGACTTTTAACACCAGTTGTTTCTAGAACCGGTGTTAAAACATCATTTTTAACACCGGTTGTTTCCAGAACCGGTGTTAAAAATGATGTTTTAACACCGGTTGTTTCCAGAACCGGTGTTAAAAGTGATGTTTTAACACCGGTTGTTTCCAGAACCGGTGTTAAATCTATATATTACACCGGTTTGTTAACCGGTGTTAAAAGTCTATACTTACAATGCCGGCTGGATCAACACCGGTTCCGGAACCGGTGTTAAAAGTCGAAAATAACCGGTGTTAAAAGCCTTTTTTCCACTAGTGACTAAAGCAAGTATCCAGGAGTTGGAACATCCGTTTTGATGAGACAATCAAAGAGTTTGATTTCTCACAAAATCCTGACGAACCTTGTGTGTGCAAGAAGGTTAGTGGGAGTGCAGTCGTATTCCTAGTGTTATATGTCGATGACATATTACTTATAGGAAACGATATATCTGTCTTACAGTCAGTTAAAATTTGGTTGTCCAAAACTTTCTCCATGAAAGACCTAGGAGAAGCAACCTATATCCTTGGTATTAGAATCTATAGAGATAGATCAAAATGGTTGCTTGGTCTTTCACAGACTACATATATAGACCGAGTGCTAGAAAGGTTTAGCATGTCGGAATCCAAGAAAGGTTACCTTCCCATCAGGCATGGGATCAACCTTTCGAAGTCTATGTGTCCGCGCACAGAAGACGAGAGGATTTGCATGAATAAGATTCCTTATGCATCCGTGATAGGATCTATCATGTATGCTATGTTATGTACTAGGCCCGATGTATCGTATGCTCTGAGCATCACAAGCAGATACCAGTCTGATCCAGGAATTGATCATTGGGCGAATATCAAGACAATCCTCAAGTACTTAAGAAACACTAAGGATGTGTTCCTAATATATGGAGAAGGTGATATGGTAATACGTGGGTATACAGATGCCAGTTTCCAGACAGATAAGGATGACTCCAAATCTCAGTCTGGATACGTATTTATTTTAAATGGAGGCGCAATAAGTTGGAAGAGTTCCAAGCAAGTCACCGTAGCGGATTCTACCACGGAAGCGGAATATATTGCAGCTTCGGAAGCAGCAAAGGAAGCAGTCTGGATCAAGAAGTTTGTCTCAGAACTTGGTGTGGTTCCAACCATTGATGAAACAATACCGGTTTACTTCGACAACAATGGAGCTATTGCACAAGCGAAGGAACCAAGGTCTCATCAGCGATCCAAACATGTGCTTCACCGCTATCATCTGATCAGAGAGATTATAAGTAGGAATGATATACAAATTGAGAAAATTCCCACTGAAAGGAATTTAGCGGATCCTTTAACTAAGGCCTTGCCTCAAAGCAAGTTTGAGGGTCATGTTAGAGCCTGTGGTATTGGGTACCGTAGCGATTGGTATTAGGCCAAGTGGGAGTTTGTTAGTGATATAAGAGAAGTGTCCTAAGGCAATCGCCTTATGATTGTAATCATTTATTTTAATAAATGAATATTCACTATTTGAGTGTACATGTTTGTGTATTTGATTGAGATCTTAAACTCATTTACTGAATGTCTGCAATACAATTTACAGCATGAGAGAATTTGTGATGAATTCACAACTAGTGATTATCTCTACATGTGCAATTGTGAAGTATTGAAATTGTCCCTAGTCGATGAATTGATAAATACAGACACTATCAATTCTGTTGAGACTAGCATGGGTTATTCTCTAATAAGCTGATTCTCACTGGCTGGTGACATTGAGATGTCCAGAGATAAACATGAAAGCAAGTTAAAGGAACTAGTTCATTGGAGTGACTGGCTGTAAAACTTCATATGGTAGTCTACATATAGATATGTCAGTGAAGTTCTTACTGCAGCTTAAGTGCGATGTTCCTTTGACTTGCGGTGTTCAAGTCATCTTGGTCATGGAGACTTATACTTTGACATCTTAAGCAAGCGTCTCCAAGGAGGTGTGGTGCCAGGATGATTGGGTATAAGCCGAAGTGCCCGAAGATGTTTGAACAGCTTACAAAGGATTCACCACTCCTTGCGAGGAGATGTATACCCGAGGCCTATCGTCGGATTGTTACTCGAAGCCTCTGGCCAGAGCATGACATGTTCAGAGTATGAATCTCTTAAATACATGAGAGTAATTAGAATCCGTAGGACGAGAAAATGTTACTTGGGCTAGGTGTGACGTAGTCAGCCTAGTGGGGACTGACACACATAGATCATGTCCTGAACCAAGTGGCTATAAAGATGGTGGAGGGAATGGGGCACGATTCATTATAGCTGCTGAAGGGTTTCAGAATTGTTTCTGTGGTCAACCGATGATCTTTCGATTAATTGGGGATCATGATGTACTACTAGGTGCCACTCATGATCGTTCTATAATTGATTAATTATAGACAGCCAACATAAATCGAAAGCCTATTTAGTCACACGCACTACGAGTAATCCGAGGGATTTAAAATGAGTTGAAAATTGGATTTTTCAATCATGAGAGATTAAGTTTGGTTGAGCCAAACGATAAGTCAAATCTGAATTTATCAGAGACGCATCGGAAGCGTAAAATGGCTAAGTCTTTTGAAGACTTAATAGATTAATTAAATAAGTTTAATTCATTGGGGCGTGGCTTGGATGGGCCGGCCAAAGAGGGCCTCCATCCTCTTTGCTTGGCCGGCCACAACAAAGGGAGAGAACCAAGTTTTTGGTTCAATTTATAAAATAAACCAAGTATGGTTTGTTTTATAAAATTATGGATGATATAAATTTTTATATAATAAACCAAGGTTTGTTTTATTTTTCATCAAAATTAAAATGAACCATGGATTGGTTTATTTTATAAAATCAATCATGGGTTGATTTACCATGATAAGAAAATTTATTCCATAGGAGAGAAGAGACTTGATTGATTTTTTATCATGAATTAAAATATGATTTTAACCATGATATAAAATCAAACTTGGCATGATGGAATAAGTTATTCCATATTTGAGGGCTTGATGGTTGAGAGGCCACTATATAAAGGACCCAAGGCAAGGCTTGGGTAATAATAATAGAGATAAAGGCATAGGCTCTCTCCCTCTCTTTCTCTCCTTCTCTTCTCCCCTTCTTGTCATGTGCCAACCAGCCCCAAGAAGGAGCACCATCCGGCCGCCCCTGCCCTTTCCCTACCGACCACCACCTGCTACCGGAGAAGGAAGCTCCGACCATCTCTTGGCCGGAAGAAGGTGCTGCCGGAATTAGAGTTTGTCGCAAGGATCTTTTTGCCGCAAGCCTCTTCTTTTGCTTCGCCGGAATTTTGATTCCGGCCATCCTTTTGTGGTTAGTCTTCCGACTTCTCTCTTAGTTTTTCTTGTCGCGTTCTCAGAGAATCTAGTAGTTCTCGAGAACACGAAACTCGTGGCTTTGCGAAGTCATCCCGAAGATACTCGGCGTGGACGCGAATAGAGGCGGAGCTTCCAAGGGACGCTTACGGTTGGATCTCATCCCTTCGTTCGAGTTACGCGAGGTAATACGTAAATTAGTTTATGTTTCTACAAAATTTCAAATATATGATCATGTCTACATAAGATAAAATTGCATGCTTAGATGTGTGGTTAAATCATTTAGAGAAATTATTTATTCTAATCTGTAACGCCCGCCTTTCCTACGCCTCTCACGGTGTGGCGAGAGCGGCGTTACGTTAACATACCTAGGCATGTGAACATCTAAATGCAGCGGAATAAATTTTTTCTTTATACACATGCGTTTTACCATACAACTATTACTTGAACATGTATATATGCCTTAACCTATCATTCTTGAACATGGTAGCATTGTAACTTAGCATATTAACAGCATAACATTCCTTACTTTATCCATAAGCATCAGAAGTAGCACATAACTTATCCATGAGCATCATAAGTAGCAAGTATCTTATCTTAAGTATAACATAGAATCTAAAGAGGCATTTCGAAACACAAGACATAATAAAAGAGTCCTTTTTTTTTCTTTCCTTTGCCATGTCACTACCACACACACACATTCTCTTGCCCCTCCTGCTGCTTCCCTTAGTAACTTCTTGCTTGATCTGCGGTACGAGGAAAATAAGACTATAAGCACACAGGCTTAGTAAGACCCTTTCCTACTCACTAAAACCATACGTCGCTTAAACATAAACATATCAAGCATTTGACATAACATAATTCTGAACATGAAACATAAGCATAGTCTTGTTGTGAATCATAAGCATATGACATGATTCTTAACATAAACATAAACTTAACACATAGCTAGCATGGCACAATTCTTAACGTACATGAGCATGAACATACTTAGCATAGCATAATTCTTAACATACATGAGCATGAAACATACTTAGCATAGCATAATTCTTAACATACATGAGTATAAAACCTACTTAGCCTAGCATAATTCTTAACATACATGAGCATAAGCACAATCTTATCATATGCATAAGCATAAAACATACTTACCCTGGTGCGATGCATAACATGAATGAATGCATGAGTCGAAATGCGTATACATAGGGATGCTTAATTTAAAATCATACTTTTAAATACTTAAACATAAACATAACATCATTGGGGTCCCCGGCTTGTATCACATACATACATCATAAGCGCGCATCCCTAAGTAGATACGAGGTAGCGAGCCCCGACCTACTAGGGTAAGGACAGCATAGTCGGTAGTCCCAGAACCGGGGCGTTCTTAAGGTGCCCATCCCTGTTGGACAGCTTCGGTAGTCCCAGAACCGTGGACAGCATAGTCGGTAGTCCAGAACCGGGGCGTTCTTAAGGTGCCCATCCCTTGGACCCTTACTTCGGTCCGGTACAAGCCCATTCATAAAGTAAAATAACTTTGCATGCTTTATCATTCATAGACATTCATGACATAAACATAATCTTGTTTCATGAAACATAACTTAAGAGTAGGAACAGCTGCGGTAGATCCAGAACCGTAGACAGCTACGGTAGTCCAGAACCGATGCATTCTTAAGGTGCCCATCCCTTAGCATGACATAAACATACTTAACATTTCATCATTCATACTTAACATCATGATGCCTTAAAGACATGAACTTTCATCATCATTCCTTATCTTCATTCATAAGGAATGTCATGTTTACATCATTTTGTCTTAGGGTCATGGTTATCATTTTCGTTCATCATCTTCATTCTTAAACATGGCATACGTACATATCATTCATAAAGCATGGCATACATACATAGCATTCATAAACATGGCTTACATACATATTGTTCATAAAACATGGCATACATACATGTCATCCATAAAGCATGGCATACATACATATCATTCATAAAACATGACATATATACATATCCTTCATACACATACATCTATTATAAGCATTTAACCTTCTACATGCATCATTCTATTTAACATAACATACCCCTACATTAATTACATATCATGGTCTATGATCTAAATATTCATGAGTAAAGCATAGCATAGAACCTAACATACAAGGTCATGTTACATAATATATAAACTAAGATTTTTGTAATATAAAGATCCTTACATCATGCTAAACTATGTACTTACATCATGGTAACTTATAAACATGTATCCTTGAGACCTTAGCCCAGTTCAAACCCTAGTTTTGGGTCTTGGACGAAAACCCTAAGGGACCATAAAGCCATAGAAAATTTACCTAGGTCATGATTAACATCCCATACCTTACATATCATGCCATGGAACACCATTTGAACCCTTGGTTGGATTTAACCCTAAGTCCTAGGCCCAAACCATGAGTTGGCCGAAACCCTACAAGGGTAATAAACCCATAGGAAAATTTATATAAATCACCATTATTACCCATAAGATATCATAAGAAACATACTAATCATGCTTGGCAAGGTTGGAGTTTACCCTAGCCCTTTAGCCTTGATGTGGCCGAAACCCTAGTGGGGTTCTAGGGTGCTACCAAAACTTCAAACATCATACTTTATTGCTTAACCTATCATGAGTAAACCTTTGAAAACATAAGAGAGGTTTTTAACATGATTTTTAGACCAAAACCTTGCTTGGCCGAAATCCTTACAAGCCCTAACCATGGATTTTTCAACATAGCATGCCAATAAAAACTTAGATCATGATAACTAACTTGGAAGCTATCATACCACAGGTGAGGGGGTCTTACCTTGGTTTACCTTGGTTATAGACCTTAGATGGGGAGGAGGATGAAAACCTTGTTGTCTCTTGACCACCCCTAGCCTTTGCAACCTTGTAAAAAACTTGGATCTTGGAAGAGAGACCTTCTTGTGAAGCTTTTCCAAAGGGAAACTCCCCCTTGAGGTTTCGGCTAGAATGAGGAAGGAAGAGGGAGAAGGGTGGACTTGGTGGAAGAAGAAAAGTAACTCCCATGCCACCTCTTTAAACCACATTAAGGAGGGCAAGTGAAGAGTCATGGTGGATGACTCTTCATTTTCCCTAAGCCTTAACCAAAATCCACTTCATTCTCTACTAACACTCCCTTGCTAGGTGAATTGGTTAGTACATGCATGGTGGTACCATAGGTCTAAGGTTTAATCCTTGGTGCATGCACTTTATTTTTATATTTTATTTTATTTTATTTTTATCTTATTTTCAAAAATTCCCCAAAAATTCCCCCATGATCATGCTAATACTCCTAATTAAAACCCATTTATATTTATATTAAATTTCACCTAAAATCCACTAATAACCATGGTCTTAGAAAAGCCCATTAGTACTTAGCTTCTCGATTTAAATGAGAAATTATGGATAATTAGGCTATGGTTCATACTAGTATCTCTAAATTCATTCAAAACTATCTAGACATGATCAATATTTTAAAGAAAATATTGAGGAGATTTTCTGGGTCGTTACATAAACCTTCCGCTACACGTAATTAATTTTAAAATTACGAACCCGCATCCATGTCAACATGCACCCGATCCCTACATGTTGAACCATGAGAAGTATAAACATATGAAAACTAGACCAACTATGGGTAAGACAAGTGTTTATTCAATGGACACTTTGCCCAAAGATCATAGTTGAACATTTTAAACCTTTGAAAACCATTTTATGCTTTATATGCTTTGTCATGCTTTTAAAAGTTTTATAATTGCAAAATTAGATTGTAAGTTTGGTACAAAAATTAGAGGTTTTCAAGGATTTTGAGTTTTTGTCAAAAGTCAAGCATGTTTGAAATTTTATAAGGGCTAATATTTTTCCTTGATAGAGTATATCATTTCAAACATGTCTGCACATTTTTAGAATTTTTAGAATTTTTTGGATTTTTCTAGGAGTTTTTGAATTTCGGCACAAAGGCTGAAATTTGTCATTGATAATGTATCAATCGACTGCCCCATGGGCAGTCGACTGGCATTCCTGTTATCAGATTCTGAAATTTTTTTTTAGAAATCCAACTTTCTCTCATTTGATGTCATAAGGTTGGGTTGCTTGAGACAATCATTTTGATGGTGTCAAAGGGGGAGAATGGGTGGTTTAAGTTAGAATTTTGACTTGAAATGGTTGGTTTAAAGTATTTTTGTCTAACTTAGACCTTGGATGATTGAAAATGGGAGAAGACATGAATTAAGGGGGAGGTTACCTCTTAGGTGTTAATATGTCTTACATTTTTAATGTTGTTTAGTGTTAAGTGAAACTTAACTTGGATCATGAGTAGAATTGAAAATGGGAGAAGACATGGATTAAGGGTATAACGCCCGTAAAATCCTCTCAATATTTTTCTTTAAAATATTGATCATGCCTATGTGGATCCTTGAGTAACATATGAGTACTAGCTTGAACCTTAGCATGATTTCTAGTATAGATTAAAAAGCTAAGTACTAATGGGCCTTACATGGACCCTTCTAGTACCATGGCTATTAGTGGACCTTGGGTAGAATTTTAACATAAATAGAAATGAATTCCAATTAGAAATATTAGCATAACTCTTAGTCGGCTCTTATGTGGGTCTTGCCAAAAATAAGAGTAAATGGATAAAAAGAAAGTGCATGCACCAAGGATTGAACCTTGGCCCTAGAATAGAGGCAAAGTCTCATCATGCATGTACTAACTAATTCACCTAGCAAGGGAATGCTATTGGAAAACAAAGAAGAATTTAGTTGAGGCTGAAGGAAGTGGAAGAGGCACCATGTGAAGAGGCACCATGCCCCTTCACTTAGTATAAATGAGATGGATGAGAAGTGAAGAGGCTTAAGTTACTTTTCTCCTCTTTTCATCCACCAAGGCTCTTCCTCTCCTCTCTTCTTCCTCCTTCTTGCCGTGAGCCACAAGGGAGCTTTCCCCTTGGAAAACTTCACAAGAGGACTCCCTCTTGAAGATCCAAGTTTTTCCTACAAGGCTACAAGGGCAAGGGGTGTTCTAAGGTCAAGAAGGTCTTCACTTTTTTCTCTATTAAAGGTTTATAACCAAGATAACAAGAGGTAAGACTCCCTCACCTGTGGTATAATAGCTTTTATGTTGTCTATCATGATTTAAGATTTATTTGGGATCTATGTTGAGAAAACTATGGAATTAGGGCTCCTCTAGGGTTTCGGCCAAGCACCTTTTAGGGTTTGAAATGATGTTAAAACCTCACTTATACTTCCTAATGCTTTCTCATGATAAAATAAGAATGAATTGTGAGTTGTGGAATTTTTGTAGCACCCAAGTCACCCTACAACTTTCGGCCCCTTCCCCATTTCCATGGTTAGGATTAGATCTAACCCTCCAAGCATGCTTATTATGATTCCCTATGACATAATGGATGTTAATTATGAATTATACGAATTTTTCATGTCCTTATGACCCCTCTAGGGTTTTGGCCAAGACCCAATTCATGGCTAGGAATTAGGGTTAGCCCCAATCATGTGTTTTAATGGCTTCCTATGGCATTGTATGTATTGTATGGGTGTTATGTTACTTATGGTACCTCACATATTACTTGAATAATGGAACTTCCATCTACAACTTTCGGCCAAGACCCAATTCATGGCTAGGAATTAGGGTTAGCCCCAATCATGTGTTCTAATGGCTTCCTATAGCATTGTATGTATTGTATGGGTGTTATGTTACTTATGGTACTTCACATGTTACTTGAATAATGGGACTTCCATCTACAACTTTCCGCCAAGCACCAAGTCTAGGGTTTGGGTTAGTCTAAGGTTTCAAGTGTACTTGTTTATGACTTATTATGATGTAGATATATGTTCAAGCATGTTGTATGAATTTTATGATGCCTAAAACCTAACTTTATGTGCTATGCATCACGACCTTGTATGCTTATGTTATGTGCCATGTTTTATTAGGTTGTATTCATAAATGTTTTAAACCATATACCATGAACACATGTGTTGTGAAGTATGCATCATGTTTATGTAGAATTATGCATGCATTAGGTTAAACGCCTTGAACATATGTATGATGAGATATATATTATGGTTATGTAGACCTACGCATGTTTATGTTGAATGTCATGAACCTATGTAGTATGTATCATGTTCATATGGATCCTACCATGTATACTTTAAGATAGATACCATGATCATGTAAGCTATATGATATGTACCATGTATGTAAAAACTTATCTATGCATGCTTACCTTATGTACCATGATCATGCAAGTTTTATGAACTAAGATGATGTTTATGCCTTAGGGCATAATTATGTATGTATGTCATGCCTTATGAATGAAGATGATGTTCATGCCTCTAAGGCATAATGATGTGTGCATGACATACCTTATGAATCAAGTCTATGTTTGTGCCTTTAAGGCATAATGATGTTATGAATTAACTATGAATGATGAAATGCTAATAATGCTTTATACCATGCTTCATGTATTAAGAACATGTTTATGTCTTTAATTATGCTATGTAAGTTCTATGAATGATGGAATGCCAAGAGCATTTTTTTATGATGTAAAAAAAACATGTGAAGCTATTTTACTTTATGGATGGGCTTGTACCGGACCCAAGTAGGGTCCATGGGATGGGCTCCTTAGAAAGCCTCGGTTCTGGGACTACCGTAGCTATCCTCGGTTCTGGGACTACCGCAACTGTCCAACAGGGATGGGCTCCTTAGAAAGCATCGGTTCTGGATTACCGTAGCTG
This sequence comes from Boesenbergia rotunda, assembly GCA_024364735.1. NCBI lineage: Eukaryota > Viridiplantae > Streptophyta > Magnoliopsida > Zingiberales > Zingiberaceae > Boesenbergia > Boesenbergia rotunda. Next base: position 169,694 of record JAGFNQ010009074.1, on the reverse strand, counting down.
TCCCTAGGTTGAAGGTAACCTAGTACCTAGTAGGTCGAGACTAGCTACCCCGCATTTATTTAGGGATGCACGCAAATGATCGATGTATATGGTACAAGCCGGGGCCCCCCAGGATGTTGAGATTTATGTTTAAGTACTTATAATTATGATTTTCAAATAAGCATCCTTATGTTATGTGCATTTAACTCATGCATTCATTCATGTTATGCATCTATTCCATGTCAAGTATGTTATGTGCTCATATTTTATGTTAGATACTTCTTATGCCATGAACTCTATGCACTTTCATTACATGTTAAGCACTTCTATATGATTATGTGTATTCATGTACATCTATATGTCTCCTCATGTCAAATGTTTTATGAATACCTTCTCATAATATGCTTTTGTTTTATGTTACACACACTATGTTATGCCCTTTTCATTGACTATATTTGACGTATGGTTTTAGTCAGTAGGAAAGGGACTTACTAAGCCTATGTGCTTATAAGTTTTATTTTCTTATACCGCAGATCAAGCAAGAGGATACTAAGCTAAGGGAAGCAGTAGGAGGGGCAAGTGTGTGTGTGTGTGGCAGTGACATGGCAAAAGAAAAAGAAAAGATCCTATTACTCATAATTGTCATATGTCTTATGTTGCATTGTCATCTTTAGTTATTATGCTATACATTATGATGGTTTTCCTAAAGAACAACTTACTAGGAAGTTTTTATTACTTATGTTACTTATGAACAACTTATGTGGATTTCTATATCGTACTTTATTGCTATACTTATCATTGCTAAATTATGATGTTAACATGCTCTACCATGATGTGTTCGTCTAGAACAATATGTTGGCTTTAAGCTTGATGGTAGGATAAGTTATGTTTAATGCAAGCATGTTCAAGAATGTTATGTCTAACCTGTTTTTATGTTACGACAATGCTAAGTTTACAAGTGACCATGTTTAAGAAGGATAGTTAAGACACGTCATCATGATTCAAGTTTTAATTGCATGGTCTAAACGCATATGTATGAAGTTTTAAATTATTCCGCTGCATTAAGATCTCCATATGCGTATATGTATGTTTGCGTAGCGCTGCCATTCGCCTACATCGTAGGGCGGGAAGGGCGGGCGTTAGCGTTCATATTTACATATCCTAAAAGTACTCTCTATCATAAGGTATCCTTCATACTTGCATATTCTAGAATCATAAAAGAAAGTAAGGTATGCATAGAGGTACTTACTTGGATGCTGCAGGAAGATGGCTTGATGTGTGTGTAGTGAGATGGCAATTTTTCGCTTTGATACCAACCTGTAAGGAAATTCTACCACTCCACCGGTGAACCAGACTATGATACCCGTCACGCCTGCGATTATGCAAACCCCTCCGACAGGCCCTGCCACTGTAGTACGACAAGAGGCTTATCTGATCCAGTGGCTGAGGCTGAAAGCGAAAAAATTCTCGGGTGTTGGCGAACCATGGGACGCCCAAGTGTGGTTCAAGACAGTGGAAAGTATAATGGAGCTACTGGACTGGCCTGAACATGAGAAGATCAAGTGTGCATCATTCTGCCTTTCTGGGGACGCTAGAATGTGGTGGGAACGGGTCAAGGCCAAAAGACAAGTGAACCAGATGAAGTGGATAGATTTTGAATCAGAATTCTTCGAGGAATTCTTCAATATGCGTGTCACAAACAAACACTACGACGAGTTCACGAAATTCAGACAGGGTAACCTCTCAGTCAATGAAGCCGTGAAGAAATTTAACCAACTGGCTCGCCTATTCCCCGAGCTGGTCCGCACCGAGAAAGAAAGGGTCAGACTTATGCTGAAGATGTTGCGGCCCGAAATAGCCTTGAACATGGCCGGTGGAGTTAACAGACCGTAGACCAAGTGAAGCTATACAGAACATCCGACAACCAATAGAAGCTACTCAGAGCCGGTAGAAGAATTATGCGGATGTTCGACGTAGGCCCCTGGAATTCGATGTTGGAGATTTGGTATTACTCAGAGTGGCCCCTATGAAAGTGGTAACGAGATTCGCGAAGAAAGGAAAACTAAGTCCGCGTTATGTGGGGTCGTACCAGATCCTGAAAAGAGTCGGCAAGGTGGCTTATGAGCTGGAGCTGCCCCAAGAGATGTCGGCTATTCATAACGTGTTCCATGTGTTGATGCTCAAGAAGTGTATTCCAAATGCAGACCAAGTGATCGAGCCACAGACAGTACAAGTTCAGGAGGACCTAGGTTTTGAAAGTCGACCTATCCAGATCCTTGATTGGGAAGTCAAAAAGCTAAGGAAGAAGGAGGTACCCTTAGTCAAGGTCCTATGGCAAAGTCAACGATTCGAGGAAGCCACCTGGGAACGTGAAGATGAGATGAGATGCAAGTACACGGAGCTATTCTAAGTTCGAGGACGAACATTCATGAGGTATGGGGGATTGTAACACCCGTAAAATCTCCTCAATATTTTTCTTTAAAATATTGATCATGCCTATGTGGATCCTTGAGTAACATATGAGTACTAGCTTGAACCATAGCATGATTTCTTGTATAGATTAAAAAGTTAAGTACTAATGTGTTAGTGATATGAGAGAAGTGTCCTATGGCAATCGCCTTATGATTGTAATCATTTATTCTAATAAATGAATATTCACTATTTTGGTATACATGTTTGTGTATTTGATTGAGATCTTAAACTCATTTACTGAATGCCCGCAATACAATTCACAGCATCAGAGAATTTGTGATAAATTCACAACTAGTGATTATCTCTACATGTGCAATTGAGAAGTATTGAAATTGTCCCTAGTCGATGAATTGATAAATACGGACACTATCAATTCTATTGAGACTAGCATGGGTTATTCTCTAATCAACTGATTCTCACTGGCTGGTGACATTGAGATGTTTGGAGATAAACATGAATGCTAGTTAAGGGAACTAGTTCATTGGAGTGACTGGCTGTAAAACTTCATATGGTAGTCTACATATAGATATGTCAGTGAAGTTCTTACTGCAGCTTAAGTGTGATGTTCCTTTGACTTGCGGTGTTCAAGTCATCTTGGTCATGGAGACTTATACTTTGACATCTTAAGCAAGCATCTCCAAGGAGGTGTGAACCCAGGATGATTGGGTATAAGCCGAAGTGCCCGAAGATGTTTGAACAGCCTACAAAGGATTCACCACTCCTTGCGAGGAGATGTATACCCAAGGCCTATCGTCGGATTGTTACTCGAAGCCTCTGGCCAGAGCATGACATGTTCAGAGTATGAATCTCTTAAATACATGAGAGTAATTAGAATCCGTAGGACGAGAAAACGTTACTTGGGTTAGGTGTGACGTAGTCAGCCTAGTGGGGAATGACACACATAGACCATGTCCTGAACCAAGTGGGTATAAGATGGTGAAGGGAATGGGTCACGATTCATTAAAGTTGCTGAAGGGTTTCAGAATTGTTTCTGAGGTCAACCGTTGATCTTTCGATTAATTGGGGATCATGATATACTACTAGGTGTCACTCATGATCATTCTATAATTGATTAATTATAGATGACCAACATAAATCGAAAGCCTATTTAGTCACACGCACTACGAGTAATCCGAGGGATTTAAAACGAGTTGAAAATTGGATTTTCCAATCATGAGAGATTAAGTTTGGTTGAGCCAAACGATAAGTTGAATCTGAATTTATCAGAGACGCATCGGAAGCGTAAAATGGCTAAGTCTTTTGAAGACTTAATAGATGAATTAAATAAGTTTAATTCATTGGGGCGTGGCTTGGATGGGCCGGCCAAAGAGGGCCTCCATCCTCTTTGCTTGGCCGGCCACAACCAAGGGAGAGAACCAAGTTTTTGGTTCAATTTATAAAATAAACCAAGTATGGTTTGTTTTATAAAATTATGGATGATATAAATTTTTATATAATAAACCAAGGTTTGGATTATTTTTCATGAAAATTAAAATGAACCATGGATTGGTTTATTTTATAAAATTAATCATGGATTGATTTACCATGATAAGGAAATTTATTCCATAGGAGAGAAGAGACTTGATTGATTTTTTATCATGAATTAAAATATAATTTAAACCATGATATAAAATCAAATTTGGCATGATCGAATAAGTTATTCCATATTTGAGAGGCTTGATGGTTGAGAGACCACTATATAAAGGACCCAAGGCAAGGCTTGGGTGATAATTTATAGAGATGAAGGTGTAACGCCCGCTTTTTTTTTCCTAAGCGGCGTTACGCTAAACATATATGTGCATATGTAACATCTTAATGCAGCGGAATAACTAGTACTTAAATCATATACACATGTCTAGGTTATCATTCATGGACATGGTGACATTATACTTAACATATTACTAGCATACCTAGCATCATGACATCAACTTTCCATAACTTATTCATAAGCATTTCAGGTAATATATTATTAGCATGCATAGCATCATGATATCAACTTTCCATGACTTATTCATAAGTATTTCAGGTAGCAAGTAATGTATCCATAACTTTACAAATAGTAGGTTGTTTCTTAGGCATAATTATCATAAGTCGAGCATAACCCAAAGTAAGCATTGTCAGATCATAAAACTTGCAATAAGTGAAATGAGAGGGTTTCTTGGCCATGTCACTACTACACATCCATGTTCTAGCCTCTCCTGCTGCTTCCCTTAGAAATCTCTTGCTTGATCTGCGGTATAAGAAAATAAGACTATAAGCACGGAGGCTTAGTGAAACCCTTTTGCTACTCACCAAATCCATACGTCGTATAAACATGAACATAATGCTTCAATCCTACATATCATAGCATACTTCTTATCATGACATCTACACCATCACGCATCATCATTTTAGCATAAACATAAATGAAATCATGGCATCCGAATTTAGCATGTACATAGTTATCGTGGCATCATACTTAAGCATGAACATAAACCTAATCCTGGCATCATAATCAACATGAACACAACCCTAATCATGGCATCATAATTAACATGAACGTAAACATAATCATAATCATGGCATCATAATTAACATGAACATATAAACATAATCATGACATTCTAGTTAACATGAACAATAAACATAATCATGGCATTCTAATTAACATGAACAATAAACATAATCTTGGCATCATAATTAACATGAACAATAAACATAATCATAATCATGGCACCATAATTAACATGAACATATAAACATAATCATGGCATTCTAATTAACATGAACATATAAACATAATCATGGCATTCTAATTAACATGAACATATAAACATAATCATGGCATTCTAATTAACATGAACAATAAACATAATCTTGGCATCATAATTAACATGAACAATAAACATAATCATGACATTCTAATTAATATGAACATACTTTGCATTATCATACTTTTCATAAACATACTTTTCATAAACATAATGCATAACATGGATGGATGCATGGGCAAATGCATATATCATAAGGATGCTTAGTTTAAAATCATACTTTTCATTACTTAAACATAATCATAACATGGATGGATGCATGGGCAAATGCATATATCATAAGGATGCTTAGTTTAAAATCATACTTTTCATTACTTAAACATAATCATAACATTCATTGGGGCCCTGGCTTGTACCACATTCATTCATCATATGCGCGCATCCCTAAGTAAATACGAGGTAGCTAATCTCGACCTACTAGGGTAAGGACAGCTTCATCGGTAGTCCGGAACCGTAAGGACAGCTTCATCGGTAGTCCCGAACCATGGACAGCTTCATCGGTAGTCCAGAACCGTGGACCTTATTCAGGTTCGGTACAAGCCCATTCTTAAAATAAAATACTTTCACATGCTTCTTCATTCACAACCATACATAGCATATTCATTAATTCTTAATGCTTAACATCATCATTATGCCTTGAAGGCATGAACCTCCTTTCATTCATCATTCTCATTCCATATCACCATTAGGCCTTGAAGGCATGAACTTTAACTTTATTCATCATTTCATCCATAAACAGGGCATGCATACATATCATTCATAAATCATGGCATACATTCATATTATTCATAAATCATGGCATGCATACATATCATTCCTAAATCATGGCACACCTACATAATTAGCATCTTAATTCATGAAAACATGCATGGTCATGGTACATGGAAAAACATACCTAGGTCGTTTCATACATGATACATTTCCTTGGGTTCATGGCACATGTCTAATTATTTATGAATCATCATTACAAGTGACCTAACATATAATTCTTGACACATAATCTAGGGTTTTCGTTGGCATAAAATTCTTCCAACATACTTAAGCATATACATACATCATAGTACCCTATAAACATGTATTCTTGTGGTCTTACCCCACTCCAAACCCTAGGTTATGGTCTTGGCCGAAAACCCTAGGAAACCCTAGGTCCATGGAACAATTCATATAGGTCACAATTAACATCCCATACAACATAAAATGCTATAGGAAACCTTTGATCCCATAGCTAAAGCCAACCCTAATCCCTTAGCCTTACATTAGCCCTTGGCCGAAACCTAAAGGCTCATGAAATTCATAGAGAAATTATTATAAAACCCAATCCTTATCCATCATGTCATAGGGGAACCAAATTAAACATGTTGAAGGGTTAGATCAAGTTCCATCCATAATTTAGGGGTCTTGGCCGAAACTTGTAGGAGCCATCAAGCATGCAAAAATTCACATTAATCACTACTAACATCACTTACATCATAAGGAGACATAAGAACCATCATTAGAGAGTTAAAACTAGTCCTAGCCCTAGAATCATGAAAGGGCCGAAACCCTAAGTACCCTTTTCATGGATTTTTCAACTTGGATCTCAAACAAGATGCTTAGATCATGACCATATCAAGAAAAACCATTACACCACAGGTGAGGGGGTCTTACCTTGGGTTATCTTGGTTTTTAGACCTTAAAAAGGGAAGATGATGAAGACCTTGTTGTCCCTTGATCACCCTTAGCCCTTTTAGCCTTGTAGATGACCCTTAGCTCTTGAAGATTGAGCCCTCTTGTGAAGTTTTCCAAAGGAAAACCTTCCTTGGAGTTTCGGCTAGGGTGAGGGAGGAGGAAGAAGAAAGGTGGAATTGATGGAAGGAAGAAAGTAACCCTCAAGCCCCCTTTTTATAGCACATTAAGGAGGGCAAGTGAAGAGTCATGGTGGATGACCATTCATTTTCCCTAAGCCTTAACCACAATCCACTTCATTTCCTCATAGCACTCCCTTGCTAGGTGAATTGGTTAGAGCATGCATGGTTGTACAAGAGGTCCAAGGTTCAATTCTTGGTGCATGCACTAATTTTTTGTATTTTATTTTTATTTTATTCCCTATTATTTCGAAAATCCCAAAAATTCCCCCATAATTATGTTGATATTTCTCATTAAAACCTCTTTATATTTATATCAATTTTTACCTAAAATTCACCAATAATTATGATACTAGGAAGCCCATATAAAGCCCATTAGTGCTTATTTTTCCCAATTTAAATGAGAAAACATGGATTTCTAGGCTAAGATTCGTATTAATATTTCTAGGTTCCTCGGAAAATTACCTAGTCATGCTCAATACTTTAAAGAAAATATTATGAGAATTTTCCGGGTCGTCACAGAAGGCATAGGCTCTCTCCCTCTCTTTCTCTCCTTCTCTTCTCCCCTTCTTGCTGTGCGCCAACCAGCCCCAAGAAGGAGCACCAACCGGCCGCCCCTGCCCATTCCCTGTCGACCACCACCTCCTGCCGGAGAAGGAAGCTCCGGCCATCTCTTGGCTGGAAGATGGTGCTGCCGGAATTAGAGTTTGTCGCAAGGATCCTTTTTACCGCAAGCCTCTTCTTTTGCTTCACCGGAATTTTGATTCCGGCCATCCTTTTGAGGTTAGTCTTCCGACTTCTCTCTTGGTTTTTCTTGTCGCATTCTCGGAGAATCTAGTAGTTCTCGAGAACATGAAACTCGTGGCTTTGCGAAGTCATCCCGAAGATACTCGGCGTGGACGCGAATAGAGGCGGAGCTTTCAAGGGACGCTTACGGTTGGATCTCGTCCATTCCTTCGAGTTACGCGAGGTAATATGTAAATTAGTTTATGTTTCTGCAAAATTTCAAATATATGATCATGTCTACATAAGATAAAATTGCATGCTTAGATGTGTTGTTAAATGATTTAGAGAAATTATTTATGCTAAACCTTCCGCTGCACGTAATTAATTTTGAAATTACGAACTCGCATCCATGTCAACATGCACCCGGTCCCAACATAATGGGCCTTACATTGACCCTTCTAGTACCATGGCTATTAGTGGACCTTGGGTAGAATTTTAACATAAATAGAAATAAATTCCAATTAGGAATATTAGCATAACTCTTAGTGAACTCTTATGTGGGCCTTGCCAAAAATAAGAGTAAATGGATAAAAAGAAAGTGTATGCACCAAGGATTGAACCTTTGACCTAGAATCGAGGCAAAGTCTCATCATGCATGTACTAACTAATTCCCCTAGTAAGGGAGTCCTATTGGAAAAGAAAGAAGAATTTAGTTGAGGCTAAAGGAAGTGGAAGAGGCACCATGTGAAGAGTCACCATGCCCATTCACTTAGTGTAAAAGAGATGGATGAGAAGTGAAGAGGCTTAAGTTACTTTTCTCCTCTTTTCTGTTGGGGCAATCGGCCTTGAGATGATCTGGAGGATCATGATATTTTGATGTATGGGCAATATGGTTAAGTTAGGATTTGTGTTGTTCTCATATGTGTACATGAGTGTGCAGGTGTACAGGTACACATGGACTTGGTTGATGTCTTCAGGTGAAGGATGGTGTCACGCCCCGAGACCCAGGAGCCGCTGTTCCAATATAAAATCGGACAGCACCTCCCCTGTCCGGCGGACAATTTACACATACAAACACACACGCAGATAATAATAGACATCACCACGCAGTTTAATTGGCCTCAGGCCTCAAAATATATATAGACCCAACATAAAAGCACCCGACAACTAAGTAAATCATACCTGACTGCGGACCGGTCCGACTTACGACGAAACAACCAATACAAAAACCCCTTAGGGCACACGACAACACTCCCAAGACATATACAAGTCCAAATAGTAAATATAAAAATAGACACTACTAAGTACAAAACGAAACTATGCCGTCGCGATGGGTAGGGACTGGCTGCTGGGCTCTTCTGGCGACTCCAAGTGTCTCAACCTGAAATAAAAATATATATGGCAATGGGGTGAGTCCATAACTCAGCGAATACCCAGCAGATATGCATAGTATGTTATAATAACAATAAGCATCTACGTTAATACAGTCTCATATCAACCATAGGGAAAAACTAGTACTGGAAATACTGAGGTAGAATACATACCAGAATCCAGCTAACCTGAAAAGAGGATAATCAGTACCAAGGGAATATCAATAGATATATAATCTCAAATAACAAGTCTCCAGAATATGCATGTCAAACAAGTGCAAGAATCAAGTGCAGCAAACAAAGCACGATGCAAAGTATGCACATGGTGCAATGACATGTGTCACCCCTGACACCAGACAGATCATCGTACACCTGTCATAGGGACGTCTGAACGGGTAGGGCTCTGACAACTGTACACCCTGCCATCACTGCTCCTGAGTGACCGGGTGGACAGGATGCTGGCGAGGGACCACCCCTCTACCCCAAGAAATGGGGGAGCTCCGCTCTCATCTCCTCGTGGCTCAGTACGAGAAGGGATCCTTGCTTGCTACCACGCCCGCGCTCACCCTCCTCATAGTGGCTGAACGGAGCAATACAGGGCAAATGCACACATCTACGGTATCCACTAACCCATGAGTGGCCGTGTGTGCATGTCATGTACCGGAAGACTATTAGGCTCAACCACAAGGGAGTCGCTGATTGCCTGCATGCAACAGTGCAAGGATGGTGTATGATAGATACACATACCTGAGACTGTAAGGAACTAACAGCATAATAACTCAGGGATAACTAACAAGTATCCAGAACAGGCATAATAACTCAGGGATAACTAACAAGTATCCAGAACAGGTATAATAACTCAGGGATAACTAACGAGTATCCAGAACATGCATAATAACTCAGGGATAACTAACAAGTATCCAGAACAGGTATAATAACTTAGGGTTAACTAACGAGTATCCAGAACATGCATAATAACTAGGGATAACTAACAAGTATCTAGAACAGGTATAATAACTCAGGGATAACTAACAAGTATCCAGAACAGGTATAATAACTCAGGGATAACTAAGAGTATCCAGAACATGCATAATAACTCAGGGATAACTAACAAGTATCCAGAACAGGTATAATAACTCAGGGATAACTAACGAGTATCCAGGACATGCATAATAACTCAGGGATAACTAACAAGTATCCAGAACAGGTATAATAACTCAGGGATAACTAACAAGTATCCAGAACAGGTATAATAACTCAGGGATAACTAACGAGTATCCAGAACATGCATAATAACTCAGGGATAACTAACAAGTATCTAGAACAGGTATAATAACTCAGGGATAACTAACGAGTATCCAGGACATGCATAATAACTCAGGGATAACTAACAAGTATCCAGGACATGCATAATAACTCAGGGATAACTAACAAGTATCCAGGACATGCATAATAACTCAGGGATAACTAACAAGTATCCAAGACATGCATAATAACTCAGGGCTAGCGTATAATCTTACTGCTATCTATAACCAACCATGCATAGCAATATGACAATATCTAAAAGATAATTCAAAGGGTACCCGCCTCCAAATAGAGTCCGTATCGAGGGAGAACCTCCCGTCCAAAATCAGCACCGAGAAATCCAAATCAATGCCCTGTATCGAAGGACATAGTTTTAGCTATCATACAATGATTAAATAGCTAAACAAAACCCTTAAACCGATTTAGGGTTATCCTAATCATCTCATTTCATCATCAAATCAAACACCCAATTACAATAGATCAAGGGTGGTCTTTACCCCAAATCATCCTCACCCAAACAATACTAAATTAAGCTCTCATAAGCAGATCCAAAACTTTACCTACTATTCCATTTGATCTCAACAACATGGGTAATTCACAGTAAACAACATACATTCTTATACTACGTGTTTTCTTTAGTATCAAAACTTCACTAAACTGCTGCCAAAATCCAAAATATAATCAAGGTAGATTAACAACATCTATCTGATCATGTTCAGTTCTAAACCTATAAACAGATTGCTAAAACCATTTACTCAAATCCAAATCCAACCAAACACCATCACACTATAATTCAAGAACACAAGAACAAATCCGAAGAAGGGAAAACAACAATTCCAAGTAAAAATCAAGGTAGAACCACAGGATAGCGACCTCAGAACAACCCAATGAATCCACAACAATCAATCCCAATCAATATACAATCTACATAGTTTCTAAAACAATTCTGCAATTACAATCCTAAATCTGATCAGCCCATGTGTTTAACTATTCATCAAATAATTAACCTTATTAGCTATACTACTCCAACAGATCCACATCAAAAACAAACCTACCAAGAAGCTCACGGCAGCAGCCTCCCAAAGTTCACAGACACAAAATCATCCTCTCCAGTTGACCTTGATCGCTAGCTCCAAATCTGCCATGTGAAAGAAGATGACCTTGGATTAGACCACGACGGTTCTATCACAGGGACCAAATCAATGCAATCCAAGAAGATTGAAGCAACTTCATTTGGCACACTCAAGGAAAATATCAAAACATCCCAAATTCGTCTGAAATAAACCGAAATCATACCTAGTGTCACCGCGATGACTCTATTTCGACCCAGACCTAGCCCTCAAGGGTTGCGAAGGATAAGAGAGGATCAACCCCTTTGCTATCGGTGGCTGCGTCAAGCTAATCGCACAGGAACAATGGGGAATGGAATCCTCGGAAGAGAAGAAGGAAGTCGCTTCAAGCGGCTTTGGTTCCTATGTGCCCACGATGAAGGGGTTGACTGTCACGCCCCGAGACCCAGGAGCCGCTGATCCAATATAAAATCGGACAGCACCTCCCCTGTCCGGCGGACAATTTACACATACACACAACAACTATAACAACACCACGCAGTTTATATTTGGCCTCAGGCCTCCAAAATAGATAAACACCACATAAAACACAAGACAACTAAGTAGATCATACCTGACTGCGGACCGGTCCGACTTAGGATAGAACAACCAATACCACAACCCCTTAAGGCACACGACACACTTGTAATACATACACAAATCGCTAAGGACATATGAAACAAATACACTGCCCAGTACAAACACATAACCATGTCGTCACGATGGGTAGGGACTGGCTGCTAGCCTCTTCTGGCGACTCCAAGTATCTCAACCTGAAATAAAACATATGGCAACGGTGTGAGTCCATAAACTCAGCGAATACCCAGCAGATATGCATAGTACGTTATAATAACAATAGGAGTCTACGTTGATACAGTCTCATATGAAAAATAGGAAAGGGTATACTGAAGATACTGAATAAAATACATACCAGAATCCACCTATCCTGCAGAGGGTGACATAAGTCCCTAGGGAACAAGTATAACATATATTCCAAGGTATACAGGTATCCAGTATATGCATGTCAAACAAGTGCAGCAAATAAATGCAGCAATCAATGCACAAATGCATCATATGCACATGATGCAATGTCATGGTCACCCCCTAACTCCAGTCAAGCCACCGAGACAGGCGATACTGTGTCGGCCGAGTGGGTAGAGCTGTGACACTGTCCGCACATCTTCCATCACTGCTCCTGAGCGACCGAGAGGACAGGATGCTGATGGAGCTATCGCTCCGCCCCATATATAGATGGGGGAGATATCTCTCTCATCTTCTCTGGTCTATGGGAAGAGAAGGGATCTCTGTGTGCGTACCACGCTCCGAAACCACTACCCCTGAGCGGACGAGCGGAGCACTACAGAGCAAATGCACACACCCAGCGGTATCCACTAACCCATGAGTGGCCGTGTGTGCATATCATGTGCCGGAAGACGATTAGGCTCAACCACAAGGGAGTCGCTGATCGCCGGCATGCAACAATGCAAGGATGGTGTATGATAGATACACATACCTCCCTCCCAAGTCCTCAGTATACTAGGTCTCAGTCTGAAATCCTATAACAGGAAATACAGGTAACCTACAAGGTATACTGGCCGAAAACTACAGATCCCTCAAGGTCAAAGGCAGGAGATACATCACGATCTCTAAGCATACATATAGATATGACACTACCTAATATTGTATGGCACTAACAGCATAATAACTCAGGGATAAACCACAGGTATCCAGGACAGGCATAAAAAAACTCAGGGATAACCAACAAGTATCCAGAATAGGCATAATAACCAGGGATAAATAACAAGTATCCAGAACAGACATGATAACTCAGGGATAACTAACAAGTATCCAGGATAGGCATAATAACCCAGGGATAACTAATAAGTATCCAGAACAGGCATAATAACTCAGGGATAACTAACAAGTATCCAGAACAGACATGATAACTCAAGGATAACTAACAAGTATCCAGGACAGACATAATAACTCAGGGATAACTAACAAGTATCCAGAACAGACATGATAACTCAAGGATAACTAACAAGTATCCACGACAGGCATAATAACTCAGGGATAACTAATAAGTATCCAGAATAGGCATAATAACTCAGGGATAACTAATAAGTATCCAGAACAGACATGATAACTCAAGGATAACTAACAAGTATCCAGGACAGACATAATAACTCAGGAATAACTAACGAGTATCCAGGACAGACATAATAACTCAGGGATAACTAATAAGTATCCAGAATAGACATAATAACTCAGGGATAACTAATAAGTATCCAGAACAGACATGATAACTCAAGGATAACTAACAAGTATCCAGGACAGACATAATAACTCAGGGATAACTAACAAGTATCCAGGATGGGCATAATAACTCAGGGATAACTAATAAGTATCCAGAACATGCATAATAACTCAGGGATAACTAATAAGTATCCAGAACAGACATGATAACTCAAGGATAACTAACAAGTATCTAGGATAGGCATAATAACTCAGGGATAACTAACACCTCAGTGTGCTAGGTACTGGTCTGAATTCTATATCATGGATACAAGTAATCTATAGGTATACTGAAAAAGTAACCAGTGATCTAGCCAGTGTCAGAATGCAAGAGGTAACATATCTCTACATCTATGCACATATAAATATATACAGGGCAACTATTGAGACTGTATGAATCTAATCGGGAGATTAACCTCAAGGATAAGCAGTATGTATCAAATACAGGTATACTAAGGCAGATATGCATACCATCTTACTGTTATCTATAACAAACCACGCATAGCAATATGACAATATCTAAAGATAAGTCAAGGTACCCACCTCCAATGAAGATGCTCGTGTCAAATGCGAATCTCCCGTCCAATAATCCGCAGGTACTCAATCAGCGCCCTGTATTAAAGGACATAGGTTTAGCTACAATACACATGATTCTTAGCTAAACAAACTTCCTTAATTAATTAGGATCAAACTAGTACCAATCCAACGAACCTATACCAAGGTCTACAACTCGATCTGAACTCCCAATTCAGAAACCACACTGTGATCAAGAACCAATCGTAGGAGAAAACCTAGCTCCAAAAGCCAAAAATAAAACCATCTCAAGCCATAACCAGTATCAACTATATTATGTCTAATCAAAGAACTCATATTCAAATCCAACACAATAGAGATGTTTATTGATACAACTCACGAAGGAACCCAATAAGAACAACAAACTTAAAATATGATCACACGAAGTACTATCATATCTTAGCTCCACTAACAGATCACACTCAATCCCCAATGTATCAGAATATTCTATTCCAGATATAATATATCCCGTAGCACAAGCTAATAGATCAATAAGAGTAATCACAAATCACCCTCAAGTGAAGTTGATGCAACATCAAGGATTAAGCAATTACACCTACATCTCCATACCTAAACCATAAGATGAAACACACTCCAAGAACAGAATCATGACAATAAAATCCAAATAAAACAAGATTAGAAGTCACTCAATCCGGATTCCAATTTCAACAACCATTAAACCTCAGGTTTGATATCACGAGATAATCAAGTCTAAAAACCCCATTCCACCCACAATTTACAATGTCATCCACTCCACAGATCCAACACAAGAACAAAAAGATAAGACATCAAACACTCAATACTGCACCTACAATTCAATTCTCAACCTATCAATCGAAACCACTCCACATGGCATCATAAACCAAATCAATGAACCCAATACCTCACGGCAGAAACACAAAACCACTAGCCAACCACTAGCCAACTATCATTTAATCTCAAAACCAGAATTAACCCCAACAGAACACCAAAGCCCTACGCTCCAATTCAAACCCATATTAGAATTGAAACGAAATCTTCATAGGTTTGGCTAGTTACTACTCAAAATGAAGCTAATCTTCTACCTCAATCTCGTTGATGGAAATCCAATTCCAAGCCACCAATCCATACACCGCCGACCCAATCTCTAGATCGTCCCAAGCAGAGGAACATATCTCAATCAGTGATGAAACCAAATCCAGTGTGAGGAAGTCATCGGCCGGTTGAAGAGGAGTCGACGCGGTAGCTAAGGTTCGCGAAGAAGAACTGAGGAAGAAAATCGACCGTGGGCTTCACCTACGGCTAGGTCGCGCGATGAGGAGAGGAGAAGAGGCCGGTGTCGACCGTGCCTAGGGCACACGGAGGAGAAGAAATCGGAGAGAAGGCGGCGCCCTTGTGGTTGCTTCGCGTGCGCCAAGAGGGGAGGAAGGAAAGGCCGAAGTGGGGAGTTCGGCGGCTGCAGATTAGGGCTCGAGAGGATTCAGCCGAAAGTTTTTTAATACACCAGGGAGGGACTTTTGCCAAAAAGGCCCTTCGACTTATAAATTCCATCCTACCCCTAGGCAAAGGATTTAAGCCTTTAACCCCCATTTATTATAAATCTAACCTCAAATAATTTCTATGATTAAAATTATTTACCCTCTCGTAATTAGAGTTTACCCAAAAGCCCCTGGGCTTCTCCCGTAGTGCCGGAAACCCTAGACTCAAGCCGGAAAAATCCCGAAAATTTTTCTGGTCCGGATTTTCGAATCACCGTATTTTACATTCTCCCCCACTAATAAATTTGGTCACCAAATTCTTCATTCCTCATACGGCCTACACCAACATCAAAATACGTCTGTACTCATTATGAGTACTCACTTCGTCTGTTACCCTAAGGTTACACTGCTACAGAGCAAATGGATATATCAATCCAGAGGTTATCATCCAATAACCAGATACACCCGATCAATCATTCAATCATCACACATATTCAGGGCACACATTCCTAAGATCACTGGGGCCCTACCTACACTTCGATCCTCAAACATAAAACGTCAAATCCATGGGTATCACCCAAGTATCCCCAAGTCAATGACATCCTCCCAAACATCACAAGTCCTATATAGGTATATATATATACTCTAATAGACCATCATAAGATCACATATAATTTAAAGATTGTGCCAACATATCATACCATGTGCTGCTATCAATAACAGACTTCCTAAATAATCAACCACCGAAAGATCATTTATCCACCAAATGATCCACCAAAAAGCTACAAATCTGGTAGGTTCCTATCCACTAATAGAATCCTCAAAATACAACATATTATAGAGATTCGTCAATCACAATCAACCTCTCAACACCAACGAGAAAGTCTACGGTGGTATCAACCTTATCATCCCGCGAACTAATAGGTCCACGNTAAATAACATAGCAACTAACGAGTCACACCGACCGTCGACTCGTAATCCAATACAGTCCAATTCCTCCACTCCATGATCAAAACCTTCTAAGGTCCTACTCCATAACAAGGAGATAGAGACGTGCAATCTCTCAGGAGTATCTCAATATTCTCATGAAGCAATTCTTTTATTTCCCAACGAGTCGTCCCCGATATCATCTAACCAAAGGTGGTCTAGTTTTATAAATGATTTGCCTCCACGCAAATCATAAGTCTGTAGGTACCTTTTTAGTTATTCAACCAAGTACAAGCGGTAACCCATAAGTGTCAAGCAACTAGCTTCACACTTTTCTATATTAGCCCAAATCATCTATCAACATGTACCTTCTAGGTCAACTACCAAGTACAAGTGATCCATGGTCAAAGTCCCCAAGGAACAGATTGTATCAATCCTCTACTAATCATAATAATATGTAGCTACTGCTACCCTATTGCATCAATGCAGATCATGTACTCAAAACATGACATCTAGCTTATCTGTCCAGATATACCCAACATAAGAAAAACTTGTAGCTCCATGAGCTACTGTGAATTGTTCCAATAACATGAGAAAATTTCTAACTATACATAAATATACAGGAATAACAACCTGATCCAATGTCCTGAAAGAATTTCTAACCATACCTAAATATACAGGAATGGTAGCATGATCCGATAACACGAGATAAATTTCTAAATCATACCTAGATATACAGGTATAGTAACATGATCCAATAACATGTGAGAATTTCTAAATCATACCTAAATATACAGGAATGGTAACATGATCCGATAACACGAGATAATTTCTAAATCATACCTAAATATACAAGTATAGTAACATGATCCAATAACATGTGAGAATTTCTAAATCATACCTAAATATACAAGTATAGTAACATGATCCAATAACATGTGAGAATTTCTAACCAATACCTAAATAGGATAAGGGATCCAAAAGATCAGGAGAAATACCTGTCGCCTGAAGAAGTCCCATCGCCAAGTCCCAGACAACCACATCGAGAAAAACACTCCGAACAAATCCGACAAGACTACTAAATTAAGTAGGCATCGTAAACCTACATTCTGATACCAAAATAAATTGGTATCAGATAGACACAGAAAATCCACCAGTCCTCAAGGTATCCGACAACCTGAGCTCTGATACCAAAATAAATTGGTATCAGAGAAACACCGAAAAATCCGCAAATACCCGAGGTATCTCGCAACCTGGGCTCTGATATCAAAATAAATTGTCACGCCCCGAGACCCAGGAGCCGCTGTTCCAATATAAAATCGGACGGCACCTCCCCTGTCCGGCGAACAATTTACACATACACAGAACATAATAGACATCACCACGCAGTTTAATTGGGCCTCAGGCCTCCAAAATAGATAAACTCGACATAAAAACACAAGACAACTAAGTAACTCATACCTGACTGCGGACCGGTCCGACTTAGTATAGAACAACCAATACAACAACCCCTTAGGGCACACGACACACTCGTAATACATATACAAATCGCTAAGGACATATGAAACAAATACACTGCCCAGTACAAACACATAACCATGTCGTCACGATGGGTAGGGACTGGCTGCTGGGCTCTTCTGGCGACTCCAAGTATCTCAACCTGAAATAAAAACATATATGGCAACGGGGTGAGTCCATAACTCAGCGAATACCCAACAGATATGCGTAGAAAGTTATAATAACAATAGGAGTCTACGCTGATACAGTCTCATATGAACAATATGAAAGGGTATACTGAAGATACTGAATCAAGATACATACCAGAATCCATCTAACCTGAAAAGAGGGTAATAAATACCAAAGGAAAACCAATAGGCATAGAAACACAGATAACAAGTCTCCAGTATATGCGATGTCAAACAAGTGCAGCAAATAAGTGCAGCAAACAATGCACAATGCAAAATATGCATATGGTGCAATGACATGTGTCACCCCCTAGTCCCAGTCAGGATCGTCGTCCACAACGTCCGCGTGGGTAGAGCTGTGACAACCTGTACCCAGTCAGGACATGGTCCACAACGTCCGCGTGGGTCAGCATGCAATAATGCAAGGATGGTGCATGACCCAAACATATAAAGCACCCTGGTGCAATGACATGTGTCACCCCCTAGTCCCAGTCAGGATCGTCCACAACGTCCGCGTGGGTAGAGCTGTGACAACCTGTACCCAGTCAGGACATCGTCCACAACGTCCGCGTGGGTCAGCATGCAACAATGCAAGGATGGTGTATGATAGATACACATACCTCCCTCCCCAAGTCCTCAGTATACTTAATCTCAGTCTGAAATCCTATAACAGGAAATACAGGTAACCTACAAGGTATACTGGCCGAAATCTACAAATCTCTCAATGCCAAACGCAAGAGATACCTCACGATATCTAAGCATACATATAGATATGACAATACTTGAGACTGTGTAGAACTAACTGCATAATAACTCAGGGATAACCAACAAATATCCAGAACAGACATAATAACTCAGGGATAACTAACAAGTATCCAGAACAGACATAATACCTCAGGGATAACTAACAAGTATCCAGAACAGGCATAATAACTCAGGGATAACTAACAAGTATCCAGAACAGGCATAATAACTCAGGGATAACTAACAAGTATCCAGAACAGCATAATAAATCATGATAGCATATAATCTTACTGTTATCTATAACAGTCTATGCATAACAACATGACCATATCTAAAAGATAAGTCAAAGGGTACCCGCCTCCAAGTGGAAGAAGTTCGTATCAAATAAGGACCTCCTATCCAGAAGTCCGAAAGCAAGTCAGTGTCCTGTAGCAAAGGCATAATGTTTAGCTACAATAATATATAAATTATAGCTAAACGAGTTATCTCAATTATTAGGATCGTCCTAATTATCCCAGTTACCTAGATTAGATCCATGTTAGGTTTTCGAAACCCGTTTCAATCAAGTTTAGTTTATTAGGTTTGATCTCAAATTAAACCTAATCCGTAATTCAACCCATAACTCACCCAAAAGCTCACGGCAAGCACACCCAAGTTGCTGCCAATTGTTTCAACTTAATCTAAACAGGATTCCCACCACAACCATGATTCACACCCATAACATAGCTGCCGACTAAACCAACCGAGATCATCACAAGGCAGTAGCTAATTCAAAGGAAGTAGAGTCTCTTCCAAAAACAAAATAAAAGTTTTGATCAACAATAACCTACTGTTTCATACACACACTATAATCAAACCTAAACCAAATCCAATTCCATCCAAGAAGAAACCTAAGAACACACAGGAAAACTCACTGCAACCACACACACCATAGAGCCAAACTTGAGCAGCAGAAACCCCACCGAAATCAGAATCAAATCCCCCAAACTGAGCTCACTATAAGGAATCTATAAATCATTCACAAAAGGTAGATCCAAATCACACGACAACTTATCCAAATGAGAAACGACAATTCTACATCCACATCAACCTGGCAACCAAAGACGAAACCCAAATCCCAAGCATAAACGTTCCAATCCAAATCTAAACAGAGTTTCCTCCTTAGCACACTCACGGCAGCTTAACAGAACACAATCAACCAAGCATAACTCAACAAATTCTCAAAAGGAAACATCAGGATCAAAATCCTTAACAATGGTAAACTCACGACAGAAATCAATTTGGAACAGATCCAAAAACATCCAGAATCAGAACAGAATCCATACAGAACAATCAAACAACAATCCGATCAAGATTGGCCCATTTCATCCAAAATTCTATAAGAGCCCTAGTTCAAGATTCCCTTTACCTGATTATAGCCGGAGAAGGTGTGAGGCGTCGACACTGCCTCATGCTGATCGTCGACGGCGAGAGGAGTCCCAATAAGACACCGAGTGGTGGTGGTCGCGTGCCCTAGCTGCCTTTCTCGTCAGAACCCTATCCATCAAAATCCCACCGCTATAGTCAGACCTTCACCTCAGCTGGAATCACTCGCTCAGAGTCGGGGAAGAAGGGTACAACTAGCTAGGGCTTACCTTCTTACGGTCCATCAGCGAAAGTCGCCTGAAGGGAAGGTGGAAACCACCGATTCGCTAGAGTTCCGCTCGGGATTGGGCGCGGAATGTCGTCGAGCGATTTGGTCAGGGAAGTGAAGAGTCGGCGGAGATGAGGAATCGAGGGTGGCTGCGTTTTCGATCGGCAGGTGGAGAGAAATGCGGGCGGAAGCAGTGAGCCCTAACAGGCTTTTAATCATTGGTCCTTTTTGCATTTTGGCCCTCCTCCTTTAGTTCTCTTTCATCCGCACCCTTAAGTTTAGGCTTAATCACACTTTAGCCCTTAGAAACTTAAATTTCAAGGCGGTTTAATCCATAAATTTCAATTTGGGTCTCGATAACCCCAAATCTTCTTCCGAAAAATTTTCTGGATCGCGTCAAAATTGTCGGATTTAACAGGCACTACAAGTCCTTACGAGTCTAATCACTCAGTAATGGCGCCACGAATGGCCCAGGTCGGCAATTTCATTCAAATAGCACTTATGCGCTCTCCAAACACCTTTTGCCCAAGTCGCCAGTATGCTTAAAGTATTTCACGTCGACAGCTGCAAAGTATGAAATATACCGACCCGAGTGGCCAACACGGTTGGAAGACCTAGTACCCGCGGAGCCCACAGAAATGTGCAAGGACTTAATCCTAAGCAGGGAAGTCCTCACTCGAGTTAATAACGCTGCTCGGATTCTTTACACATAAACATCGCAAGGACGAGGGGTAAAGAAAAGTCGGCATTCTTACTATCAGAAGCTATTACAAAATTGAGGCTTAGTCCCTCTCCAATAAAGGAAGATAAAGAGAACATTTCTCAATAATAACTGATCCCAGTTCAGGGAGCTCGGCTGGTCTTCTTCGAGGACTTGCCTTGGAGCAGAGAGTCGGTATAGCCTTTGAGATGTTGTATGCGCCGCTGGATGGCCTTCAGTACGGATGCTTGGGCCTCGTATCTTTGTTGAAGCCTGCCGAGCTCCGCAGCACAGGTAGCCCATTCCTCCTGCTTGGCCTTCAGGTCGGCCCGCAAAGTGGAGATGATGTGGTGTGCCTCAAAAAGTTGCGCTTTGAGCGTAACCAATTCCTCAGAATTCCAAACTGACCGCGTCGCCTGTCAAGAAAGGAAGGCAAGAGTCAGAATCAAAGAAAAGAAAAACAAAAGTAACATCTTGCGTGAATTGAGGCTTCTTGAGTCGGCCTAGGCGCTCTCGCCTGAGAACAGTTTTCGGGCTCCCGCCTAAGCAGAGTTTCTAGGCTCTCGGCTGGATGGGGGCTTCAGACTCCCTGTCCACGAACACAAGTCACTAGCCCGTGCCCCGTGGGGGGGCGGCATTCGGAGAGACTGGCCCAGGAGAGCTCGCGGCAGCATCGTCACCAACGGAGGCCCATAGTTTGGGAGAGGTTGGTGAGAATGCCCTCTGAGAGCCTCCTCGGACTGGCGTTGGCAAAAATAGGGGTTGTTTGATAGTAACCCCTCCAACATTAGTCGAGCCAGTATTGCTAGTCGGTCGGCGTACGAAACCACCCTGGGTCAAATGGCGAGGAATAGTATGGACACCCCCCTTCGGATGCCCCACTGGCGCGAGCGTCCGAACCCTCCTCGACGAAGTAGAAGAAGAGGGAGCCCGGGAGTTGTAAGGCTCGAGGAGACTACCCTTGTCAGAGGAGGGTAGACATTAACTCCCTTAGCAAAAGAAGGCACCAGAGGGAAAGCCCCCGACTGAGGAAGGGCAACCTCGCGAGTCGGCGGAGGAAGAGATACCTCGTGACCGGGTTGAGAATGAGCGAGAGCCCAAGGGGAGGTCACACGGGAAAAAGAAGGAGCCGCTGCAGCAGGTTCTGCAAAAGCCGGCGCCTTGGCTCGCTTCGCTCGGCGAAAGGGAGCGGAAGTACCAAGTGAGGATGAGAAATCAACCGACCGCAGCATCTGACGATGAGTTTCCAAGGGTAGGTTGCCCATATCGGTGACCTCCACACGGGAAACCGCCTTTCCTTCACCGGTTCCTTCCCCTTACGGGAGGTAACTGCGCGTGGAAAAGTGGTAGTCTTAAACACCCTCGTCGGGGGAGGAGAGTCTGGAGGAAGCATCATTTCGAGATGTTCCCGATCTACATCTTCCGAAGAAGAGAAGTAAGAATCATCCGAGAAGGTGTAAAGTCTTTTCAAAGAAAACAACTCCTCAGAGGAGTCGGTAGACATACTGGATGATAGCTGAAAAACTGACAGGGATTTCGGTCTCACTGGTGTTTGGGTTGAAGGCGACGCTGGTAGGCGCCGCCTATATATAGGAGAAGGCAAACCATCTCGGCCGTTCGTAGAAGGCCTCGGTAAATCGCAGGATCGAACGGTCGTGCTCGGTCGCATCGCGGGAAAACGTTGAGGAGCATTAAAGCAGAAGCAAGTGGGCAAGGGCTACTCGTCGCCCGAGGTACTCATGACCGATGATAGACGTGTCGCTGCCCGATGCGTCATGTCACCATTGATACGTTCAGTTGCTAGTTAAGGCAACCGTCAGAAATGGGGATGTGAATCGCCCCGATGGGACAGGCAAAGAAACACAGGCGGGCCAGCTCCCGCGAATCCCTTGGTTCAGGCCCCGGTTGGACGCGTGGTGACCCACGCTCCCCGGGTTTCGACTCAACCAAGTGGTCAAGCCTTCGCAAACGGGCCAGCTCCCGTCAATCCCTTGGTTTGGGTCCCGGGCGGACGTGTGGTGACCCACGCTCCCCAGGCTCCGACTCAACCAAGTGGCTGAACCTTCACAAATGGGCCAGCTCCCGTCGATCCCTTGGTTTAGATCCCGGTCGGACGTGTGGCAACCCACACCTCCCGGGCTCCGACTCAACCAAGTGGCCGAATCCTCACAAACGGGCCAGCTCCCGCAAGTCCCTTGGTTCAATGGCTTACCCGGCAGAAGGGTATCCTGAGCCGAACGCTCCAACTGATGATCATTTGGATTGCCAGCACTCGACAATAAAAGCAAGCCTAAGAAGCCCGAGTGGGAAGGGAAATGTTTCATTTGGCAATACAAAAATGTTACACAATTGGGAGTCAATCGCCCTTACAAGGGCAAAGAGAAGAAAGACAAAAATATAGGAGGTCTGGCTCTCACTTGAATGGCTCTTCGGTTACATTAGGCAGATCTTTGCACAGATCTTGAAGTCGCACTGCTGTGGGAGGCAGATCAGGAAGCAGATACCCGCCAAGCTTGAGTTGGCGAACGATGTTAACTCCCTATGGCATCATTACGTCCATGAATCGATTAGCAATTTCGGTCAGATGGGCGGAGGCATTGATGCACTCGAGCCTATGCTCTTCCAATTGGTGGGTTCGGTTTCCCTGTAGGCTCGAAGCTCCGTCAGCTATGATCTAGCCGCCTCCCACTCAGACTTCTCCTTCAGCAGCTGCTCGAGCTCCTCCTTCTAACCTTGTAACAATTGGTCCTTGGAAAGGAACTCCGCGGATAACTCAATTATCCTTTGTGATTGAGCCAGGGCCTCAGCGTCTCTGGTCTCCAGTTGGGCCCGAAGGGAATCAGTGGCATTGGACATCTCTTGGAGTTTAGACTTTGCCTGAGTCAGCTCGTCCTGAGCCTTCGCCTGAAGAGCCCGAGCCTTCCGCTTAGCATGCTTCAGGGTGGAGAGTCGGATGTTTGTTTGGGACGCGGCCTGATGCGCCGTCTCGATTTGGCCGCGTGCCGCCTCAAGTTGCTCTTCAGAGTGAGCCAATTGATCTTGCAGAACCTGAACCTCGGCTCGCAGGTGGTTCAGAGTGGGCTCGTCGGCGACTAGCTGAGAGTGCGCCAGTTGGGTCTTCAGGCGCTCTACTTCCCTCTCAGCCGTAGCCCGAGCCGAGCTCTGGGCCAGAAAAGACATAGAGAAGCCGTGGCAGTCTCCTACGAATTGCAAAATGAATACGGGTCTTAGGGATAAGAAGCAGAGTGTTCGAGAGAGGACCCGGTTCGGCTAGACATACCTGAGTGGCCTTAAGGAAAAAGGCATCAGCTCTGTTACGAGGGCCCCGGAAATAAGACTCCTCGAGCCCCTGAGAATAGCGGTCGGCCACCGACCCATACAGGCGCAGATCCTGATGCCGATCGGGTAGCTCACCCGAGGCATCTTCAAGTGGCGGTCAGCCCGAGTGGGCACCAAAAGGTGCATCATCGGATCTGCAGTCGGATCCTCAGCAGATGGAGTTCTCGATCTATCGAGCATCACCGCACCAGAAGCGTTGGAGGATGCAGAAGGGTCGGCAGACATGTGATAATAGGAGGAGCGGCCGCCGCACCAATGTCGGGGTGGGCGGCAGGAGTAATTGGTGGCATTTCGACAGGGGAAATGTCAACCGGTATGACGGCAAGAGAATCAGCAGCAGGAGCCAAGAAGGGAACGATGGCCATAGAAGCAGAGAGGGCTTCTGGCTCGGGAGCCTCTCTCTTCTTTTTTCTTCTTCTTTTTCTCCAGTTGTTTGCTGGAGGAAGGGCGAGAGGAGCCCTTTGGAGGGGAAGATGCTCGTCAGCATTTAGTGGGAGTACGCGGTTTGGCGGCTGTAGGAGGGGCTGTCTTGGAAGTGGTGGGAACTGACTCCAACACAGTCGGGGTTAGGCCCGCCAAAGCGTCCTCAGCCGAAGCACCGCCTCTGGCAGCCAGCATGGAGGCAACCCGAGTCCGCAGCTCGGCCTCCTCTAATCTAAAGCCCCCTTCAGAGCCGCAGACAGCAGCATGGGAACTGTGAAAACAAAGTAAGCTCAGGCGCGATTAAGAGGTATGCAGGGAGGGAATGGTAAGACTTACCAACTACGGACAGCGAGGGAACTGGACTAGGGCTGAGGCTAAAGGTGGAGAGAATCCCCTCCTTCGGCAGATGGCCGCCATGGAAGTGCCTGTCCTCTAGCTCGGCCGTGACATTCAGGAGGCTACGGAGGTGCGGTAGTGTCGGGGGAGGGCCTCGGAAATGGGAAGTCCCTCGATCCAAGTTGTGGGCCAGCCCGGGGCTGAGATGGGCCCAATGAAGAAGTAGCGCTCCTTCCATCCCTTGTTAGAAGTGGGAAGGTTCAGGAGGAAGGAAGCTTTTGCTCGAACTTGGAAGAAGAAGTCACCCGCTTCTTGCTGTTTCGGGTAGAAAAGGTAATGGAAATTCTCTGGTACCAGGGGAATCTTGAGTAATGAGAAGACGCTGACCGAGCCACACATTAGCCGTAAGACGTTGGGGGCCAACTGAGGTAAAGGAATTTGGAAGTAGTCACAGACGGCGGAGAGGAAAGGATGAATGGGGAAACGAAGACCAGCTTGTAAATGGTCCCGAGACAAAGCAATGTGGCCCAGGGGGGCGGAATCCGGTCGGTCATGCGATCCCGGCAGGTGCAGCTAATGGTCAGTTGGGATTAAGAAATCCGACCGTATTTGTTCCAGGTCGTGAGCGACGAGGGTAGTTATCATGGTGGAATACCAGGGCTGAGAGGGGGATGGAGACGAGGAAGAAGAGGCCATCGGATAAAAAGGAGACGGGAGGCTAATCGGTGGAAGGAGTCGCCGGAGGAAAGTCGAGGAGGAGCAGCTATCGAGGCTCTAGCGGCACGCGAAGCGGCGGAGAACGAAGTAGGGGTTTTTGAATGCACCAAGAAGCTGGACAAAGAAAGGGCATATTTAGGGGAATAGGCGAGGGATGTTGGTCGTTCGATGATGAACCGAGAGAAACGTGTGACCCCGTCCGAGCTGTCTGATCGGGCTCGGGTAATGTGCTTGATGGCAGAACCCAGAAGTAGGTAGAACACTTGCGGAGGCCAAGGGCATATCTGTTGGTGTGTGAGAGCAGGTGGCTTAGGGGCGCGAGTCTCGGGCCATTCAGGCAGCAATCAATGAGAAGATACGCCCAGTTTCCAAGGGGTGCGCCATGCTTGAGCCAGAGTCGAGGTCCAGTCAGTCGGACTACATGCCTCCTTCGATTAGACTTGAGGGGGATGCTTATGATCCCGGGCCAGCTTGCGTGTGGCCTGGCCCGGCAGCCTGGCGCCTAGTCAGAAGAAAGATGGTTAGTGGGCTGTAAAGACCCGTCAGATGGGTGTTGCTCAGGCCCAGGCCCCTATACTGGCGCATGGCGGCCCAAGCTCTTTACGTGTTAGCCTGATCTTGAGTCGGATGTTTATAACCCTCCAGGTTTGGCTCCCCGCCGACGCGTGGCGGTCCACGCTCCGGGGGTAAGCCCGGACCGGAGGAGGTGTTACTCAGTGTCTCAGTCGGCACCCTTATAGGCCCTCAGTCGACCCTACTACTCAGTGTCCCAGTCGGCACCCTTATAGGCCCTCAGCCGGCCCCACTACTCAGTGCCCCAGTCGGCACCCTTATAGGCCCTCAGCCGGCCTCATTACTCAGTGCTCCAGTCAGTACCCTTATAGGCCCTCAGCCGACCTCATTGCTTAGTGTCCCAGTCGGCACAACCACTCCCTGACACCAGACTATCAGAGGTTGTACGGGGTCGGCGCAGGACTGAAGCCATCCTGGTCCCAAGTGGCGGATATCTCATCGAGGTATTGATCTTCCTGCCACACCCTGTCCCCACGTACCTCGACCACATGCCCTGATGTCAGGCCGAACGGCGTCCAACGGCGCCAATCCTCAAGTTGACAGTGCCCCTTTCCTTAATACAGTATGTGCCACTTTATCCTGCCACCTCTGGGCATGCATTACCTTGTCCTCGCTATATGACAGCAGGTGGCAGGAGGGGCAGGAGCTATCAGCTTCCCCAGCTATATAAGCCTCCTCACTCCGCATTTCTCAGGTACGCGCGATAGTGCAAGTCCATACTATTCTATTGCTTTCCATTGCCACCGTCGAATACTGACTTGACCGTCAGAGTGCCTGGCCGGGGACTTTTTCCGGCAGGTTCTAACGGTCTTTGTCTTGCAGACTAAAGGCGATCCAGCTCGGTGGACCACCTCAGCGACCTCGCTCTTCCCGGAGACCTGCTCAGCCGTAGGGGCGTCCAACTCACTTCGCGACAGGATCAATATCTTCTTGTTATTTTCTTAACTACTAGTTAGATCTCGTCATGGACGACATTCCTTGCTTCTTCCTAGTCTTAGACTCTAAGACCACGCTCCAATTCTCCTCTGACTTTAATTGCCTCACTCGTCTTGCTCCTCTCGTCGTCGTCCTCTGCTTGTCCTCCCTTGACGATATTGCCTCTCTCCTCCAATTCGCTTGCTTGTTCCAATTCTCTTTCCCTGCCACCGTTTGTTGTCAGGCCCTCACTCCCAGAGGTGTAGTTGTCAACATGACTGCCCTCGACTGTAGCGGCTATGGCCTCCCTCGGTTGTAGCTACCATGACCAGATCGATGTGTCCACCAAATTGGCATACTCTTACGTTGACACCAGAGGCAAGCAATTGTAGTGATCCTGTCGCGAGGCGAGGTGGACTCCCAAGGGTGAGGTGGTCTCCTGAAGATCACGAGCTACCAACGTGAACTCCGGTATTCACTCCTGGCTTGCAAGATAAAGATCGTTAGAACCCGCAGGGAAAAGCCCCCGGCAAGGCACTCCGACGGTCAAGTCAGCCCCCGGAGGTGGTAGAGCAAAAGGAAAGCAATAGAACAGTAAATTGCACTATCGCGTGTACCTGGGACGTGTGGAGTGGAGAGACTTATATAGTTGGGGAAGCTGATAGTTGCTGCCCAGCCTGCTACCTTTTGTCTCGTAGCGAGGACAAGGCAAGACATGCCCAGAGGTGGCAGGATAGTGTGTCGCATGCCGGAATAATGAAAAGGGCACTATCAACTTAAAGGCTAGCGCCGTTGGGTGCCGCTTGGCCTGACACAAAGGTATGTGGTCGCGGTACGGGGGGTCAGGCTATGGCAAGAAGATCATGGTGTCGGTGAGATACTCGCGATTAGTGCCGGAATGATGTCATACCTGCGCCGACCCCGTACGCCTTCTGCTAGTCCTGTGTCAGGGAGTGGTTGTTCTGATGAGTCACAACAATACCTCAACACGAATGTCGACTGAGGGCACAGAATGAGGAGGCCGACTAAGGGCCTAGAGTAGCAGTGCCGACTGAGGGCATGGGATGAGGAGGCTAACTGAGGGCCTGGAGTATTGGTGCCGACTGAGGGCACTGGATGAGGAGGCCGCCTGAGGGCATGGAGTAATGGTGCCGACTGAGGGCACTGGATGAGGAGGCCGACTGAGGGCCTAGAGTGCTGGTGCGATTTGGTGATATACCAAGTAAAGCCTCCTTTGGTTCGGGCTTACTCCAGGAGCGTGGGCCGCCACGCGTCGGTTGGGAGCCAAACCGAGAGGGGTGCGGGGGCAGACATGCGATAGTTTGGACGCTTGGTCAGGCCGATTCTGAGGAACGTGGGTTGCCACGCACCTAATCGAGGACACTGAGCCAAGTGGTGTGTAAGCGTATAGCTGCGTATGTCCTCAAGATGCCTTGAGCTTGAGGTTCCCCCCACTCGGGAGAACTGAGATTCCGTCATGTTGTAAATCGAGTCTTCTTGGACTCGGGCCTCCCGATCCAGGTCTTCCTGGACTCGAGGGCCTTTTTTGGGGGCTTCCGGCCTCCTTAGCCTCGATGACTACCTTTTACCAGGGCCTATCCCTTCTCGTTCTCGAGGGAACTAGTCCGTGCTGCCCATATAAGCCTTATATCCCATGGGCTCTCGAAGCCCACAAATCTATCTCCTGCTGACGAAGCGCCAGGCTGCCGGGCTAGGCTACACGTAAGCTGGTCCGGGATAATAAGCGTCCGCCTCGAGTCTAGTCAAAGGAGGCGACAAGTCCGACTGACTGGACTATCCTTCTTACCCGAGTCTGGCGCACCCGAGTGACCGGTTCTTGTGGCCGGCCTCCGTAGCTGACCTTGAGTTGGCGACTCACCCGGATGGCAAGCTGTCTCAACAAATGTCTTTTCACCTTCCCGTAGCAGAATCATTGCGTATCCTTTCCTTAATTGCGGTCTTAATGGCCGGGGTCACGTGTCCACCAGTCATTCGTTTTTCGAGTAATGAGGAGTATGCCATCCCTCTTCGTGAATGTTAGAACCACACGTGTGATCTGTCGTTTTAGGAACTGTCTCAAGCTCGATCGAACGGTCCCGGCTCAAGACCGCCTTTTCCCACTCGCCATCGGACGGCTGGTGTCATTTTCCGGTTCCTATAAATAAGCTTCTTACTTCGCCATTTTTACCATCGCGTTTTAACCTTGACATCGTTCGGCTGCCGCTTCGAACTCTATTAGGGTTTAGGCGAGTCCTCCTTTTTTCGACTTCCTTCTCTGGTGACTTTTCCTCTCCGGATAGTTTCTTCGCCTTTCTATTTCACATGGACTCACCTTCTTCCTCCTCCTCCCCTGCTGCACCCTGGTATTCGGCCATGGCGACTGACCTGACTGCCCATGACCTGGATCAGCTTTGGTCAGACTTCTTAATCCCCTCCGACCACCAACTCCGCTTGCCCAAATCGACCGACCGCCATAACTCTGCCCCTTCCGGCTATATCACATTGTCTCGAGACCACCTACAAGCCGGTCTCCGCTTCCCCATCCATCCGTTCATCTCTTCGATCTGCACCTACTTCCGCATACCATTGCCCCAACTGGCCCCGAATGCTATTCGGCTGATGTGCGGATCGGCTATCATCTTTACCTTGTATAAAATTCCCCTCCAACCTGAATCCTTCCATTACTTCTTCTACCCTAAACAACAGGAGCTGGGCAACTTTTTCTTCCAAGCCCGAGCCAAAACCTCCTTTCTGACGAAACTTCCCTCTTCCAACAAAGGGTGGAAGGAGTGTTACTTCTTTGTTAAGCCTGCCCCGACCCCGAGCTGGCCCACAGCCTGGGTCGAGGATCTTCCTTCCTCTCCTCCTCTTTCCAAGTACTATCGCACCTCCGTAGCCTACCAGTTGGTAACATCCAAGCTGGACGGTAGGCGCTTCCACGGAGTGCTCCTGCTGAGGGAGGAGATCCTTTCTACTTTCGGCCTCAGCCCCGTGCCGACTCCTCGGCTGGACCCAGTTGGTAAGTATTATGATGCTTCTTTTGAACAATTTTTAGCTCTGATCAAGCTTGTGTTGCTTTCGTAGTTTCCTCAATGTTAGTCGCATCCCTTATAGAAGGCTTTGGACTGGACGATGCCGAGCTGGAAGTTCGGATCTTTGCCAAGCTACAAGTAAGGGAGAGAGCCCCAACTGGGGCTGCCCTGACTCCGATCATCCCGGAGCAAACGCCTACCTCCACCGAGATGGCTCCCCTAGTAGCAACCGAACAACCTGCCTCCTCCAAATGTCGACGAGCCTCTTCCCCGACGGGGGACTCAGCTCAGCCTTCCTCTAGCAACGCTTGGAGAAGATGAAGAAGAAACAGAAGAAGGTGGCTTCTAACTCGGGAGCCCCTCGTACCTCCGCCACCATTGTACCTGCGGCCGACCCCTCAATCTCCTCGGCATGCCTAAACTGCCACTGCCAGAGAGGTCGGGTACTCCGCCTGGGGAAGGTCAGATCAACCGACCGGTGATGCACCTTTTTGTTAGTGATATGAGAGAAATGTCCTAAGGCAATCGCCTTATGATTGTAATCATTTATTCTAATAAATAATATTCACTATTTGAGTATACATGTTTGTGTATTTGATTGAGATCTTAAACTCATTTACTGAATATCCGCAATACAATTCACAGCATGAGAGAATTTGTGATGAATTCACAACTAGTGATTATCTCTACATGTGCAATTGTGAAGTATTGAAATTGTCCCTAGTCGATGAAATGATAAATACGAACACTATCAATTCTGTTGAAACTAGCATGGGTTATTCTCTAATCAGCTGATTCTTACTGGCTGGTGACATTGGGATGTCCGGAGATAAACATGAATGCTAGTTAAGGGAACTAGTTCATTGGAGTGACTAGCTGTAAAACTTCATATGGTAGTCTACATATAGATATGTCAGTGAAGTTCTTACTGTAGCTTAAGTGCGATGTTCCTTTGACTTGCGGTGTTCAAGTCATCTTGGTCATGGAGACTTATACTTTGACATCTTAAGCAAGCATCTCTAAGGAGGTGTGGACCCAGGATGGTTGGGTATAAGCCGAAGTGCCCGAAGATGTTTGAACAGCCTACAAAGGATTCACCACTCCTTGCGAGGAGATGTATACCCGAGGCCTATCATCGGATTGTTACTCGAAGCCTCTGGCCAGAGCATGACATGTTCAGAGTATGAATCTCTTAAATACATGAGAGTAATTAGAATCCATAAGACGAGAAAATGTTACTTGGGCTAGGTGTGACGTAGTCAGCCTAGTGGGGACTGACACACATTGACCATGTCCTGAACCAAGTGGGTATAAGATGGTGAAGGGAATGAGGCACGATTCATTATAGCTGCTGAAGGGTTTCAGAATCATTTCTGAGGTCAACCGTTAATCTTTCGATTAATTAGGGATCATGATGTACTACTAGGTGCCACTCATGATCGTTCTATAATTGGTTAATTATAGACGACCAACATAAATCGAAAGCCTATTTAGTCACACGCACTACGAGTAATCCAAGGGATTTAAAACAAGTTGAAAATTGGATTTTCCGATCAAGAGAGATAAGTCGAATCTGAATTTTTCAGAGACGCATCGGAAGCGTAAAATGGCTAAGTCTTTTGAAGACTTATTGGATGAATTAAATGAGTTTAATTCATTGGGTCAAGGCTTGGATGTGGCCGGCCAAAGAGGGTCTCCACCCTCTTTGCTTGGCCGGCCACAACAAAAGGGAAAAACCAAATTGTTTGGTTTAATTTATAAAATAAACCAAGTATGGTTTGTTTTATTAAATTATGAATAATATAAATTTTTTTTATAAACCGAGGTTTGGTTTATTATTTTCATGAAATTAAAATAAACTTTGAATAGTTTATTTTATTTTATAAAATCAATTATGAATTGATTTTCCATGATAAGAAAAATTTATATAACAAATTTCTTATGAAAATTTGTTCCATAAGAAAAGGGAGACTTGGTTGATTTTTTTATCATGAATTAAATTATGATAAAAACTTGACATGATGGAATAAATCATAGAAAATTTATATGATAAATTTCTTATGAAAATTTATTCCATATTAAAAGGAGACTTGGCGGTTGAGAGACCACTATATAAAGGAACCAAAGCAAGGCTTGAAAATTAATCCAAGAGATCTAGGAATAAGCCCTCTCCCTCTCCTTCTCTCCCTCTCCCTTCTCTAGTGCCGCCGACCCTAAAGGAGGCCCCCTGCTGCCGTGAGCTTCAGCCACCTTTGGCCACCAAGCAGCCGCCGTAAGAAGAAGAAGAAGCGGGCGCAACTCCTTCCTTCTTCCTGGAATCTTGATTCCGTTCTTCGTTTGGTGGTTAGTCTTCCCATCTCTCTCTTGGTATTCTTGTCGTGCCTTTGGAGAATCTAGTAGTTCTTGTCGGCATGAAACTCGTGGCTTTGCGAAGTCATCCCAAAGAAAACTCGGCGTGGACGTGAATAGAGGCGGAGCCTCCAAGGGACGCTTACGGTTGGATCTCATCCCTTCCTTCGAGTTACGCGAGGTAATAAGTAAATTAGTTTACTTTTTGAAAAATTTTAAATGTATGATCATGTCTACACAAGATAAGGTTGCATGCTTAGATGTGTGTTTAAATAATTTGAGAAATTATTTATGCTAAACCTTCCGCTGCACGTAATTAATTATAAAATTACGAACCCGCATCTATGTCAACATGCACCCGGACCCAACACTTTTGGTGCCTACCTGCTCGGACTGCCGCCTGGATGCGCCGTGGGGTGAAATACCTGACCGACTCCAAGACCTTCGCATGTACGGGTCGGTAGCCGACCGCTATGTGCAAGGACTCGAGGGGTCGTATTTTCTGGGGGTTCGGCAGCAAGGCGGACTCCTTCTTTCTGGAGGCCACTCAGGTATACACTAAACTGCTTCTTCCCTTTCTCCCTTCCTTCTTTCTTGTTCATCCCCTAACTTTACAGTCTCCTGCTTTTTGTCTTTTTGCAGTTCTGGGGGTCGTGCCATGACCTTTCTATGGCACTCCTGACCCATGTCACCGTTCGGGCAGAGGCCGAGAAGAAGGTGGAACGCCTGGAGACTCAGCTGAGGCACACTCGGCTTGTCTCTAACGAGTCCACTTTAAGCGACCTGCGAGCTGAGGTCGCCGCCCTCCAAGACCGACTAGCTCACTCGGAGGAGCAGTTGGGAGCCGCCCGCGGCTAGGCCGAGATGGCAGATTTGGCTGTCGCCCAGGCCTACGTCAGGATCTCCACTCTGGAGTATTCTGAACGTAAAGCCTGGGCTCTCCAGGAGAAACCCCTGGCCCAAGCGAACAAAGCCAAGGCTGATTTTCAAGGGGCGTCTGAAGTTGTCGAGTCCCTCAGATCCCAGCTGGAGGCCAAGGAAACCGCTGTGGCAGCCCAAATGAAGCGAGCAGAGGAACTGATGACCGAGCTAACTTCCAAGGACCACGCGCTAGGCGATAAGGAAGATGAGCTCTGGTGGCTAAGGGCAGAGAGAGCCGAGTGGGAAGCATCTCGGGCCGAGCTGGAGGAGCTGCGATCCTATAAGGAGGGAGAGGCCGATCGGTGAGAAGCTCGTAGGGTTAAGTACATCAACTCTAAGGAGCTCACCGATCAGGTGTCTGAGCGGATTCGAGCCATGATGAGGCATCAAACGCTCAGCATGCTCAAGCAGCTCAAAGAGGATGGGCACATATCCCTCGACCTGCCCTCTACAGCCTTCAAGTTCATGGCATGTCCGAGGACATGCTTGAGGTGGTCAGCCAACCCTTCAAATGAAGATTGGGCCCGTTGTCTTCTCTTTTCTTTCCATTTATAGGTGATTTGCCCCAAATGTTGTAATGTTCTTGCACCTTTAATAGAACTTTTCCACTTGCTCAAACGCTTTAGAAAGTACTACCTTTACTTTCCAATATTAATGACTCGGTTGTTAGTGGGAATGACTCGGGTGAGAGAGTGATCCCTTAACTCGGCTCCGTGAGCGATTAAGCTACCCGCTTGCGCGCAAGGGTGCCTAAGTGTTTACCACTCGGGCAAGAGCACGATTAAGCCGCTTGGCCTTTGCAAGTGTAGGTCACTCGGGTGAGTTGACACAAAGTTGAACGACTGGCCTAAAGCCACATGCTTAAAGCTGCCAGCTCGAGTAGTTCAACATAACCTCATCGAGTTAGTTTTATTCTAAGGAGGCATGGGGAGCCGCACACCCAGCCAAGAAGTTAAGGAGGTCATGAAAATGTAGCTGCTGCTGAGTTACACAGAGACGAGAGATGAGCCACTCGGTCGGCCAGTGTCCAGGAAGCGTGGGCCGCCACACGCCCGATTGAGAGCCGAGCCGAGGGATTCAGGAGAGCATGCCTATTTGCCACTTGCGCCAGCAAGGGTTTAGGCACTTGGTCAGGTTATACCCAGAGAGCGTGGGCCGCCACACGTTCGACCGGGAGCCGAGCCAAGGAGTCCGTGGGAATACGCTCATCCAGGGTTCACTAGGGGTCTAGATCGGGTCAACGTTTTCCGCCTCGGCTGCCGGGCTAGCAAGTCCGTGTCTTTTCAATTATCACCTCTGTCCTATCTCTGAGGCGAGCCGATTCGTATCCTGCTTTCTGGTGACTGCATTAATTGGTGAGGAGACGTGTCCCTGGGCGAACGGTGTATCGAGTGCTGAAACCCCCATCACCGGCAACTGGCGCCTTGGGCGGAAAACGTTTGCCGCCAAAAGCGGGCTCGCGTCCCTCCGAGCCTCGGGATTCCCCAGGGATCAAATCGGATGGCCCCAACTCAATCCCGCCTCTCCCCGAGGCTCTCCTTGGACGGCTAAGATTGGCCACTTCCCCCTATATATAGGTGCGGGCTGCGGTTCTCGCCATCATCTTCTCTCTTCCGGTGCTTCCCTATTATTTCTCCCGCTGTCGTTTGCTTTGCCAGAGTTCTGCCACCTCCCGTTTTCCTGTCATCCTCCCCGGCAACAAGATGGTTGCTCCCGCCTTGAAGGACGAGTTCCTTTTGGCTGACGCCAAAGTCGCCGCTCAAACCAGTGAACATCCCATCATTCAGACGTCGGCTTCTCCGGCAACAACTTCCGCTAATGCGCCCTTTGCGAGCAAGGGAAAAACGCCGGCGAGAGAGGGGATGTCTCCCGATCTCGAGATCCTAGACATAGACGTGGATGACTAGCCTCTGGAGACCAGGCGCCGAAGGGATCGACCAGCTAACCCTTTACCTCCGTTTGAGACTGCCACCAGCCTCCACTCAGTGAAGAGGGTCAGGATCACGCCTCCTGCAGTGACATCTATTGTGTCTCCCACTTCAGTGATCTCTGTTTGGGGGGCTACTCTTCCTACTCCCCTTATGACTCGGGCCGGTTCTTCAAGCAGGCCAGTCCGCGGGGTTGCCTCTTCTAATGCTACAGGGGCTACTATTAGCTGGCCCTTGCATCTGGTTGTGTCGTCCCATCCTAACCCCCACCACAAGTTATCAGGAGGCACCTGTCACCGAGCCTGGACCACGGGAGTCGGCTCGGAGGTTCATTTATACGGCCAGCTTGGCGAGCGTTTCTATGCAGGCCTACAGGAGGCTAGTTACTGGAGCCCTACTAGCCGAGCCAACGCCTTCGTCTCGGAGGCCAGCCAGGTTTGCTTTTCTTTTTACCCATATTTCTTTCTCTGATTGTTAATGCTTGTTGTTTTACCTGCAGTTCCTTGGCTCGGCCTATGATATGGCCGTATGCCTGATGAGCTACGCTCGGGTTCTACAGTGGACAGAAGCCCGGGCGGAGAGACTGGAGACGCAGCTCCGCCATTCGGAGATGCAGTTTACCGGGGATACGCTGAACCGGCTGCGCGTCGAGAACTTGGACCTTCAGGATTGTGCTGCCCACTCGGCAGTCTATGTTGAAGAGCTCATGTACGAGCTGGACGCTGCTGCTGCCTCGACTACTCAAGCGCAACGCCACATTGCTAGCCTGGAGCAAACAGAGCACCGAGCCTGTGACCTCGAGGCCCTGGCCAACGCTGAACTAGCCAAGGTCAAGGCGCAACTCCTAGAAGCGTGCCAAGTAGCCTCCGCTCTGCGCGCCGATCTGAGGGACAAAGAGGAAGAGCTAAGCGCTTGCTCGGCAAAGCTTCAGCAACTTAGGAAGGAGCATGGTATCCAGGGGTCGGAGTTGAAGACGGCTCGACAGGACCTGAAGGAAGTCCGGGCTTATGCCGAGTCTCAGCGATATGCCGCATTCCAATGATATGCTCGTAGGCATTAAGCAGTCGGTGTGGGAGGCGCTCCCTTTGCTCCTTTTTTTTTGTAGAGGCTTAGCCTTGTTTTTGTAAGAGCGTTGTTCTGAATGCTAGTGTTTTTCCTTTGCGCCTTTGTACTTGTATGCTTGGTGCTTAAGTATTGGGGGGTCGGGACGCAAGTGACCCGAGTCAGGGGATGCTCGCCCAACTCCTTTTGATGAGCGAGCGCGTGCAATACCAGAGCGTGAGGATTTCTATATATCAGCCACTCGGGAGGGAGCGCAATTGAGCGATTCGACCCTTGTGAGCGACAAAGTATGGCACTTGAGCATAATAACTTCCAAGTGCTACCCACTCGAGCGAGATCGACAGAGCCTCTGTAGACTAGAATTGAGTCGATTGAGTAATGTTGTTGGCTTGGGCAATTCGGAATGTCATTGTTGAGTCAATTCGATTTTGCTTTTGGGGAGCATGGTGGCTACTCGCCTGGCTTAGGAGTCAGGGCGAGGAATCCTTGAAGGCTCACCCGCTCATAGATCGCGCAGGGGGAGAGATGGGATGCTCGGTTAGTTAGTACTCAGGGAGCGTGGGCCACTGAGAGCTGATCCGAGGAGTGCGCGAGAGAGGATATCGGTTATAACTCGTGAGCACGAGAGTTTGGATACTTGCTCAGGCCGATTCTCAGGAGCGTGGGCCGCCATGCATCCGATCGGAGACATTGAGCAAAGTGGGGCACGGGAGCTGAGCCCGCTTATAACTTGCTGGCAAGGCAAGAGTCTGGACTCTCGATCGGGCAAGACTCAAGGAGCGTGGGCTGCCATGCGTCTGACTGAGAGCCGATCTGAGGGGTGGATGGGAGCGGATCCTGATTTATAGCTCGTGAGAATGAGAGTCTGGACACTTACTCAGGCCGATTCTCAGGAGCGTGGGCCGCCACACGTCTGATCGGAGACACTAAGCAGAGTGGGGCACGGGAGTTGAGCCTGCTTATAACTTGCTGGCATGCCAAGAGTCTGGACTCTCGGTCAGGCAAGACTCAGGGAGCGTAGGCCGCCACGCGTTCGACTGAG
Source organism: Boesenbergia rotunda (assembly GCA_024364735.1). Lineage (NCBI taxonomy): Eukaryota > Viridiplantae > Streptophyta > Magnoliopsida > Zingiberales > Zingiberaceae > Boesenbergia > Boesenbergia rotunda. Next base: position 131,428 of record JAGFNQ010009074.1, on the reverse strand, counting down.
AGCCGACCCGAGAGGTGGATTGGAGCGGATCCCGATTTATAGCTCGTGAGAATGAGTGTCTGGATACTTGCTCAGGCCGATTCTCAGGAGCGTGGGCCGCCACGCGTCCGGACGGAGACACTGAGCAGAGTGGGGCACGGGAGCTGAGCCCTCTTATAACTTGCTGGCAAGGTAAGAGTCTGGACACTCGGTCAGGCCGATTCTCAGAGCGTGGCCCGCCACGCGTCCGATCGGAGACACTGACCTAAGTGGTGTGCGGGAGCGAAGCCCACTTATAACTCGCTTGCAAGTCAAGAGTTTGGACACTCGATCAAGCCGATTCTCAGGAGCGTGGGCCGCCACGCGTCCGATCGGAGACACTGACCTAAGTGGTGTGTGGGAGCGGAGGCCGCTTATAACTCGCTGGCAAGGCGAGAGTCTGGACACCCGATCAGGCCGATTCTCAGGAGCGTGGGCCGCCACGCGTCCGATCGGAGACACTGATCTAAGTGGTGCGCGGGAGCAGAGCCCGCTTATAACTCACTGGCAAGGCGAGAGCCTGGACACCCGATCGGGCAGATTCTCAGGAGCATGGGCCGCCACGCGTCGATCGGAGACACTGACCTAAGTGGTGCATGGGAGCGAAGCCCGCTTATAACTCGCTGACAAGGCGAGAGTCTGGGATGCCTGCAAGTTGAGTGAAGACCGTACTTCGCCACTATCATTGCAGTCGAGCGTTACATTGGTGTTACAAATTTTCACTCGGCCTCTCGATAGGGTTGAAGGTGGATCGCGCTCCATGGCCGATCCAGTCTCTTCCCCTGCTCATTTTCTATGTAATAGGCCCCCGAGATAAGCTTCTGAGTGATCTTGGAAGGTCCTTCCCATTGCGGCACCAACTTGTTAACATCCCCGACTGGCTTGACTCTTTTCCCGACGAGGTCCCTGACCTGGAATGTTCTCGGCAGCACCTTCTGGTTATATCTTTGCTTCATTTTCTGTCGATATGCGAACATCCGGACGGCTGCCTTATCCCTGATTTCATCGACCAAGTCCATCTCAAGGCGTCTCCTTTAGGGATTATCTTCATCATATGCCGCTCGCCGATCAGACTCACATCCGACCTCGACTGGCACCACGACCTCACTTCCATAGACCAGCTGGAACGACGTGCTTCCCGTGGTTTCTTTAGGCGTGGTTCGCAGGGCCCATAAGACACTGGGGAGTTCATCACCCATCTTCCTCCTGCGTGATCCAGCTTGGTCTTCAATCCTTTCAGGATCTCCCGGTTAGCTACTTCTGCTTGGCCGTTGCTATGTGGGTATGCCATGGAGGTGAAGGCTTGCTTGATACCATATGCCGAGCACCATTCCTGTATCTTTCGGCGTTGGAATTGCCTCCCGTTATCTGAGACGAGTTTATGAGGAATTCCGTACCGGCATAAGATGTTCTACCACAGGAACTTGATCACGGTTTGCTCGGTTATGCGTGCTAGGGCCTCAGCTTCTATCCATTTGCAAAAGTAATCCACGGCTACTAGCAGGAACTTCTTCTGAGCTACGGCGATCGGGAATGACCCCACTATGTCCATGCCCCACTGATCGAAGGGGCAGGAGACCGTCGAGGCCTTCATCATCTCCACGGGTCGGTGCGGGAGGCAGTGGTGCTTTTGGCAAGACAGACATGTGGAAACCATCTTATCAGCGTCTTTCTGTAGGGTCGGCCAGTAATAGCTAGCCAGCAATGCTTTCCGAGCCACAGCTCGAGCTCCCACGTGGCTTCCACAAACACCCATGTGAATCTCCCTTAGCACATAGTCCGCATCCTCCTCGCCCAGGCACTTGAGTAAAAGTCGAGCGAAGGACCTCTTGTATAGTACGCCCCCAACCATGGTGTATTGAACTGCCCGCTTTCTGAGCAGTCGGGCTTCTTCCCGGTCAGTCAGCACAGTTCCTTCCGTAAGGTAGGTAATGAGAGGAGTCCTCCAGTCAGACTCCAACTCTAGCTCGGCTTGCCTCTCTATTTGCATGATCATCAATGTCGGACCGCCCGGCTGTGGAAGTACCCAAGAGCCGACCGAGTTGGCCAATTTAGCCAACTCATTCGCCTCGAAGTTGCTTTCTCGGGGATCTTCTGGACCTGCACCTCCTGAAACTCGACCTTTAGCTTCTCATAAGCTTCTATGATGGCCTGCAATCGGTCGCTATTGACCTCTAATCGACCAGCTACCTACTGCGTGACTAGCTGGGAATTAGAATAAAGTATCACCCGCATGGCTCTCACATGCTTAGCCGCCTGCAGTCTGGCTATGAGAGCTTCATATTCGACTTCGTTGTTTGTGGCCCGGTACTCCAGTCATACAGACAAATGCAGTTGTTCCCCCTTAGCGGATACCATCAGGATGTCAATTCCACTACTCGACCGAGTTGACGAGCCATCCACATAGACCTGCCAAGCTTCCTCAACTTCTTCTAAATGCATCTCACTTAGAAAATAGGCCAAGGCCTATGCTTTGATGGCTGGCCGAGTCTGGTACTGGATGTCGTATTCGCTCAGCTCGGTGGTCCATTTGATTAGTCAACCAGACGCTTCCGGATTAGAGGCCACTTGGCCCAAATTGCTGTTGGTCAGGACCACAATGAGGTGCGCCAAAAAGTAAGGCCTAAGCCTCTGAGCACTCAACAACAACACGTACACCAATTTTTCGAGCGTCGTATATCGACACTCGACCCCTTTCAGTAGGTTAGCAAAAAAGTACACTGGCTGCTGCTCGTCCCCTCTTGCCAGACTAAAACCAGACTGACTGAGTCAGCCGAGGTAGCTAAATACACCGACAATACTTCTCCTACTTCGGGCTTGGATAATACTGGCAGCTCAGCGAGGTAGGCCTTCAACTCCTCAAACGCTTTGTCGCAGTCGACGCCCCACTGAAATTTGGTCGCTTTGCGGAGGGTCTTGAAGAATGGCAACCCTCGCTCGGCCGACCGGGAAATGAATCAGGATAGGGCTGTGATTCGCCCGGTGAGCCGCTGCGCCTCTCGGAGGTTCCTTGGCGGGGCATATTCAGTAAGGCCTTGACCTTGCTTGGATTGGCTTCGATGCCCCGCTCAGTCATAATGTACCCGAGGAACTTCCCGCTCCGAGCACTAAAGAGACACTTAGCAGGGTTCAGTTTGAGCTCGTACCTGCGCAGTGTTTGGCAAGTCTCCTTGACATCAGCTATCAGGTCTTCCGCTCAGGTGGACTTGATCAGGATGTCGTCCACGTTAGGATCGATGGCTCGGCTAGAGGGCGGCGAATAGCACTTTCCGATATTTCTCTACAAGATGGTTAGCACAATACAAAATATAATGAAAAACAAGAGATTCAATGCTAACAAGAAGGTTTTACTTGGTATCCACCCTGAAAGGTGACTAATCCAAGGATCCGCACGAGTACACCACCTCCACTATGAAAAGTCTCCTTCAAGGTGGAGAAAACCTTTACAAGGTTACCTTCTTCCTCTTTACAAGATCAAGATGAAAGCTAGAGGAAGAGTAGATCAATTGAGGCACTAGCAGCACTTTGGTACAGTAGAGAACCGTACCCAACTCGTGCCAAAAAGTCCCCTTTAAATAAGAGAACAAGACAACTTCGCAAGTTGTCCAGCCCCGCACCAGTCGACTGCCCCTGGAGCAGTCGACTGGCCTAGCTTTAAATGTCAGCCAACGGCTAGTTTTTGGGGATGACCAGTCGACTGCTCCTGGGTCAGTCGACTAGTCCGAGGCTGAAAACTTTCTATGAGTTTTGGCAGTCGACTGGCTTTCTACCAGTCGACTGCCCAGCCTCTCCACTCACTTACATTCACTCCGAACACTCTCCTTCACGTGTGCCTTCAGGTATGCTCCCTTAGCTTGCCCCTTGAAGTCTTCTTCCTCTGGCTATCGTCTCTCGGATGCGCACACAAGCCTTCCCTTGGCTTGCCTCCATGCCACCCTTCACGTGTGCCCTTAAGTCCACTTCCCGCTTGCCCTTGGAGTCCTCCTCCCTCGGCTCTCGTCCCTCGGATATGTTCTCCATGTGTGATTCTCCAAGTCCTACAAACTCAATCACATATATCAAATACAATACAACACCCTAACCTTAAACATATTGGCACGCACACATCAAAACCATGATCTTCCCGATCATTCTTGGGCCGATTGCCTCAACAATCTCTCCCTTTTTGATGTGTGGCAATATGTTTAAGTTAGGGAATAAATAATACCCAATCAACAGTAAATAACAGTAGCAATTGAAAAACAAGACATAGTGAAACCAAGAGGAACCTCCCCTTAACCCATGTCTTCTCCCATTTTCAATTCTTATCATAAACCAAGAGTTAAGTTGCAAACCTAACTTAACAACAAGCAACAACAATTAAAAATACAAGACATAGTAACATCTAAGAGGTAACCTCCCCCTTAACCTATGCCTTCATTCATTTTCAATATTTCCTCATAATCCAAGATTAAGTCAAAAATTTAAGCTAAAAATAGCTAAAATCTAACTTAAACCACCATTCTCCCTCTTTGACACCATCAAAACGATTGCCCCAAGCAACCCTAACCTATGACATCAAATGAGAGAAACTTCGATTTCTAAAAAATTTCTCAGCAGGCTGAAATCAGGCGTGTCAGTCGACTGCCCAAATGGGCAGTCGACTGATACTCTCTCAGTCAGAAAATTCAGTTTCTGAGCCAAATTTCAGAAACCTCCAAATAATTCCAAAAAATTCTAAAAAATATAAAAATTTGCAAGCATATTTGATATAATATACTCTATCAAGGAAAAATATCAGTTCATGAAAAATTTCAAACATGCTTGACTTTTGACTAATATTCAAATTTCTTGAAAAACACTAACTTTGTATCAAGTTTTCAATCTAATTATGAACTCATACATGTTCCAAGCTTATGACAAAACATATAAAAAATAAAATGGATTTCAAATGTTTAAAATGTCCAACCATGATCTTTGGGCAAAATATCCATTAATTAAACACTTGCTTTCCCCATGGTTGGTCTATTTTTCATATTTTGATACTTCTAATGACCCAACACTATGCCACAAGCATAAGTGAATCATTTGTATCATTCTAACATCTCATATGTATGAATACAATCATAAAGCAAAGTAATATGAGATGTTTTCAAGGTAAGCCTTATTTTGCCCAATTCATCATGAATTTCTACTATGGGCTACAAACTCCCCCTCAATGTCTCAAGTCAACCAAATTCCAAAAATTTGAAATTCTAATACCATGGTTGACTTATCCCAAATTCTTTAACCCTTGAGGATTGACTTTGGTATCCAATAGAAATGTTTCCTAATTGGGTTAACCAAGTACTCCTTGGGGATCCATTTCTTACTTAGAGTCTTGGTCTTTGCTTGTTCTCTAGCAATTAGGCAATGATAGGTTTTTCCATTGCTAGACTTCCCAAAACCTAATCCCTCTTTCTTAAAGCTTGCTCTTTGGCTCCCAATGATCATATCTAATGTCTTTGAGCCAACTTCAAACTTCCTAAGTGCTTTGGTAAGACTATCTACATTTTCCCTTAAATCCTTATTTTCTTCTTCTAAACATGAGTCATTTGAGATAGAAGAAGAAGCATGCTCATTATCCTTAATTTCCATGGATGCTAATTTCTCCTTTAACATGCAATTCTCTTTTTTTAAGCACTTAATTTTCTTTTTAGCATCAACCAAATCATCACTAGTACTAGAAATTATTTTTATAAGTGTAGAAGTGGGTAAGTTGTATACCTCACTTACGAGAAGTCTGATTCCAAAGTGGAGCCTCCCCCTTCACTTGAGCTCCCTTCATCTTCACTTGAGCTTTTCTCCTCTTCAAATTCGGATGTCGTGGAGGCAAGGTCATCAATTCCTATTAGTGCAAAATGGGATACATGATATTCCTCCTCCTCCGATGAGGATGAATCATCCCATGTAGCCTTCAAGTTTTGCACCTTCTTCTCCTTCTCTTTTGATTTCGTCTTTCCTTCTTTCTTCTTTCCTTCCTTCTTTTTCAAGAGAGGACACTCATCTCTCATGTGTCCTTCTCCTTGGCAATTGTAGCAAATAATCTTTCTTGATTTATTTTTGCTCGATTCTTTTCTACCATGAGACTTGTTAGTAGAAAATTATTTAAATGCTTTTTTTACCTTTCTTACCATGTAGGCTTCTACATCACTACCCATGGAAGCACTCAATTCCTCCGAATTGGATGATAAGACCTCCTTCTTCTTGCCTTTTCCCTTGTTTTCCACAAGGGCTATACTCTTTGGCTTGTAGTATACCTCTTCGATTGTTCCTCCAACTCGAGTCTCATGAAGTTTCATGGTTGAGAAAAATTCTTCTAGAGACGTTTTCTCTAGATCCTTGGAAATGTAGTATGAGTCCACCATTGAGCTCCAAGTTGATGTTCTTCGGAAGACATTGATGGCTTTCATCACAATGTCTCGGTTGGATAATTGTTCCCCTACACTTGTTAGCCCATTAAGTATTTCCTTAAATCTAGCATGTAAACTTGTTACATTCTCCCCTTTATCAAGCTTGATATTATTGAGTTGGGATCGAAGTGTTGGTGTAGGCAGCACCTAAGTCAAACCTCGGTTTTGATAATGGCAAAGGGTTCAGAAGTTAAGATGCTATTGTTGTCTAACATGTTCACTGAGTGTGCAGGAAGAAGCCCTAGGTACACTAGGCAAGAAGTCCTAGCAAAGGGTTGGGCAAAGAAGTCCTGGTCAAGGACTGGGCAAGAAGACTTGACCGGAAGTCGGGCAAAGAAGTCCTGGTCAAGGACTGGGTACGAAGTCCTGGCAAGGGGCTAGGCACCGAAGACCTGACCGAAAGTTGGGCATGAAGACCTGGTTAGGTGGATCGGGCAAAAGTCCAACCGGAGGAGCCGGTTGGTAAAAGGTAAACTCTCCTGAGAGGAGTAGGTGAGGACGCGTTCCCCGTCGAGGGAACAGTAGGCGTCGGTTCGACCAAGGGCTCCATTTAGGAGACCCGAAATCAGAACCAAGACAGCTACGGTTGTAATTATTACTTACTATGTTTTTGGGACTAACCTTAGTTGCAGGGTTGAAGGACTGATCGTCTGCAAGTGAAAGTTCTTCACTGGGCCTAGGCGCCCGAATGAAGTCAGGCGCCCGAATGGGCTCAGGCGCCCGTAAGGATATGGGTGCCCAAGTGTGAAGGCAAATCCCAAATCATAGCTGCGAAGCCACTGAACCAAGGCGGATCAGGCGCCTGTGAGGTCACGGGCGCCCCCATCAGCTCAGGCGCCCAAGTGGGGAGGATAAGCGCTGACCGAGCCCGTGGATAAGGATTCGCAGATCGGAGGGCATGTGTCAGGCGCCCCCAACCCATCAGGCGCCCGATAGAGCACTATAAAAGGGGCTCAACCCCAAGGCTTCAATAACACAGTTTTCTAACGCTCCAAAGCTTTTCGTTCAAGCGCTACGCCCCGGCAAACTCCAACTTCGAGATTCCAGCGCTGACGACGTCCCTCTGATCCGAAATACGATCCACATCGGGCGTCGGTAACGAAAAGTGTAACTAGTTTTCATTTCTTGCAATATTCCTGTACTCAACTTGTAAACTGTTTTGCGCGATTATAGTATTACCCAAAGTAAACGGTCAAGGACTGTGGGCCTTGGAGTAGGAGCCGACCGCGACTCCGAACCAAGTAAAATTCTTGTGTTCCTGTGTGCATTTAATTATTTTCGCTGCATTTTCACTCTTTATTCTATCCGAAAAGTTTTAACGATATTCACCCCCCCTCTATCATTTTTCTCGATCCAACAAGTGGTATCAGAGCGGGTGGCTCAAATATAGTGCAACCACCAATTCGAGAGTTTTTTCGGATCTTATGAATTTTTTTTCATTTTCTTTCGAATTTTTCTCGTTAATCGAGGTTGGTGCAACACCACTCGATCATTTTTTTAATTATCTTGTTCCCGCACTACTAATCCAAGACCAAGTCTTGGGATAGAATTTCTCTTTTTTTTTGTTATTTCAGAAATCTTAAATGGCCATGCAAGAGGGTTTCAGCACAGCCAGACCACCACTCTTCAGTGGAGAAGACTTCTCCTACTGGAAGAGTCGGATGGAAGTCCACCTAAAAACTCAGGTGGATATGTGGATCATAATCCAATCTGGTATGGAAATCCCTAAGAATGTTGAAGGAGTGGCACAACATTACACAGAATGGGATGCCTCGCTAAAGAAGAAGATCGAGGCTGATGCAAAGGCAACCCAGACACTCCAATGCGGACTAACCAAAGAAGAATTGAACCGGGTGGGACCCTTCAACAGTGCGAAGGAACTCTGGAGTAAGCTGATCGAATTGCACGAAGGTACCTCCGACACCAGAATCAACAAGAGGGACCTACTGCTGAACAAATTGTACACCATCAAAATGAACGAAGGCGAGTCAGTAGCCCAGCTCCACGCCAGGATCCAGGAGCTGATGAACGGTCTACACACAATCGGTCACAAGGTAGAAAACCGTGACCTTATCAGGTATACCCTAAACGCCTTCCCGAGAAATACTTTGTGGGCATCTATGGTAGATGCCTACAAAGTTTCTAGGGACCTTTCCAAAATTAAATTAGACGAATTATTTTCTGAACTAGAATTACATGAGCAGACTAACTGCACCTTAGCCAAGAAAGGTATTGCTTTTCTTGCAGGAAAAATAGGAAAGGTGACCAAGAAAAAGCCTCAACCTGCACCCGAGTCTGACTCAGACTCAGACTCAGAAGACAGCGAAGGGGATCGACCCAAGCTGGTTCGGCTAGCCCGGGACTACTACAAGGAGCTGAAGCATCAGACCAACAGAAGAAAAACCAGCCGAAAGAAGGAAGATCCAACTGAACCATCAATGTCTAAGACCAAATCAAACGTGACCTGCTACGAATGCAACAAGAAAGGACACTACAAATTGGAGTGCCCTAATCTGAAAGAAGCCAAGAAGACAAGAAGGAAGAAGGCCCTTCAAGCCACGTGGGACGAGTCTTCCTCCGAAGAAGAAGGAGAGACCCCACAATCTAACTGCTCGCCTTGACTGCTTCGGAAGACATCGACACCAGATCAAAATCAGAGCCGGACGACAGAAAGCTCACAATTTCAGAGGACGGCAAAATAACTGTAAGTGGTTATTCTAAAGTTGAATTAGCAGAATTAATTGCTTACCTATCTAGTAACTTAGCGAAAGCTAAAATCTGAGTTGAGTCCCTCCGACAGGAAGTAAAACTCCTGAAAGAGGGAGCTGACTCTAGATCTTTGACTGAGAAGGTTCAAGAAGGAACCTCTGCTCAAGTTGAAAAGCTTGAGAAAGAGAACTCCTCCTTGAAAACTCAAGTCAAGGACCTTAGAGCAGCTTTGGAACGATTCACTTCGGGTTCCAAGGGTCTTGACATGATCTTTGGAAAACAGAAGTCAGTTCTAAATCGATCCGGGTTAGGGTATGGAACCAAGTCTAGACAAAGGACATACTATGCTGTATTGAACCAATCTAGACCCACAGTTCAGGCATGGGTACCCAAACTTTGCCTGAACAACCAAGCTGGACCAAACCAGTATTGGATCCCCAAGGACAAGATTCATATATTGCCTAATCATTACCGTGGCTTTAGTCCAGGGGGAGCCAACTTAAAAATAATTTTTATAGTTAGATAAATTCTTTTCTTATTTAAAATTGCATGCTTGCTTGTTTATTTATTTTCTATAATTTACCATGCTTAGACCTAAGACTGGTTAGATTAAGAACTAAAACGATTAACTGAAATTTGAACAACATAGTATTGGGTGGAGGTGAGATGATAGTACATTAGGGAAGCCATTTTGGCGGAACTAGCCGAAGCTACTGATCCAAGACCCAAACTAGTTAGACCAAAATCTTTCAAGGAGTAACTTGAAGATGGATTTTCAATAAAAGGTTTGTCAAGGAAAGGGTTGATGATCCAATAAGGCTATGGCTAAAGAAGGCCTAGTGCCTCGCCAAGACCTGGAGGTCGATTATTGAAAACCAAATTCACTTTACTATTGTCAGATTTGAATCTAACACAGATTTCAATTAATCTTAGATTCAACCATTTTTTAAAAAATAAAATTTAAAGCATAATAAATTTTTTTAAATTAATTTAACTTTTCAAAATTAGTCATGGTTTTTCAAAATAAATTTCTTACTTCTATTAAAACTTGTCTCACAAAACCATAAGGTTAACATGATTGATAACTATAGACTAGGTGAGATGGTTAGGATCTAACTCAAATTCATCTGTTTTTTTTAATAAAAATACTGAATCATGGAAATTAGAGCTTAACTGACCTAATTGTTAGTTAGTCAAAAGAGTTAAACCGGGTCAAAATAGTCAAATCTGGTCAAATGGTCAAAAGTCAAACTGTTGTCAGATCAGGCGCCCATGACCTGTCGGGCGCCCGTAACTTTTCCTTCGACCGAGACAGCAAAAGCTGTCAACCCTACCCATCTGACCCAGGGGCCCGTGACCTATAGGGTGCCCGTATAACACTATATAAGGAGCATGGCTCCTTCCACTTCCCCCACACCAAAATCAAAACTCTCCTTCACTCCTCTTCTTTCCAAGGCGCTCGTACCTCCTTGCTAGTCTTCAAACGCTTGACTTCAAGAATGCCGCCCCGGTATCAATATTTTTATGCATTCTTTTTGCAATTTCATTTTCTTACTTATTAAATGCATGATTGCAATTTCATTTTCTTTAAATATCTAGAAAACGCCGCGTCTCCCAACCCAACCCCGTGGCCGAACCTAGCCCCGACCCGAGGTTTCCCAACCTAGAATTATTCAATAAATTTGCCCAAACAACTTACAATCCTATAAAGACTAGTTTTCTAAATAGGCAATTCTACACCCAAACCCAAGTCTACATTGATAACATAAGTTCAATTAATCTAACTAAGAACTCAATCCAACACTCTAGAACTAAACACATAGAAGTTAAACACCACTTCGTAAGAAATCATGTAGCCAGGGGTGAGATGGTCCTTAAGCATGTAGACTCAAAATCTAACATAACTGATATCTTCACCAAACCCTTACCTGAGTCTGAGTTCAGCTAACTAAGAAGGCAGTTAGGGTTATGCTTGGTAGAATAGGACTGCTCTACTTATGCTTCTTTTCAAAAACTGTTTTATTTCTTATCTTATGTTATTTGAAAAATCAATCTTATTTATTTTATTCAAAATGATTTTTCGACTTAATTTTTTTTTAAACTTACCCCCTTCAAAACTAGGGCTTTTTCGCAAATGGACTTAGCCTAGGCCCTAACCCTAGAACTGCATGCACCTATAGATCTAGAAGCCAGCATCTCACAAGCACCTTAGGGTACTTTTGATTGATAACCTAGACTGAGTTGAGATGCTTAGGTCTATGCCTTGATTCAAGATGCTTTAAGTCAGTGCATCTGCAGTAATTGGGGCACTAAATACCAATTAAACAGTAATCAGGTTAAGTGTCAAGCTTAGAAAATCTAACTTGATCATATCACTTAACTTGACTAACCGTAGCGAAAGATACTATTTATAACAGTTAGCAAGTAGCTAACTGGGTTAGACAGGAACCGAAAGAGAAAATTTAAATTGATTTGGTCCAGTTTAGACTTAGTAATGGTTCAGTACAACACCTTACTTTTATTACTCATTTTTCTTGCTATATTTTTTTTTATATATGACAAAGGGGAGAGATTGGAAAGGAGAGAAAAGAAGGTTTTAAAATTTAAAACCTTTTTCAAATTAAATTTTTTTCAAAACTTGTATCTCCTTTCTTTTTCAAAAAGTAAAGTAATTCAAAATCACTTTGGAAAAATTTTCTAAGTGTTATAAATTCAAAATTTTGCTTGAAAATTTTTCTAAGTATTAAAACTGCTTAAAATTTGTTCTAAGTGTTAAAACTTCGGAAGCAGTTTAGAATATTCTTTTAAGTACTTAACTCAAATTGTTTAGAAAATTCTTTTAAGTACTTAACTCAAATTGTTTTGAAAATTCTTTTAAGTACTTAACTTAAAATTGTTTTCAAAATATTCTAAGTACTTACTCTAAATTTTTTTTCTGGTGCAAAATTTTCTAAGTGTTTCAAAATTCCCTTGAAACTTTTCTAAGTGCTAAAGCTAAACATGTTGAAAATTTTCTAAATGCCCAACTCAAAATATTTTTGGAAAATTTTTCTAACTTAAAAATCTCGTTTTGAAAATCTTCTAAGTATTGAAAACCTAAAATTTTTTTCAAATTTTAGAAACAAAGACTTAGAAACTTTTTCAAAAACCCCACGAATGTTTGAAAAACTCAGGGGGAGATTTCTTCAAGGGGGAGGAAATTAAAACTGGTGCTTTACTTAATTGTTATTTAACTTAACTTTTTGAACCGGGTTGTCATAAATCAAAAAGGGGGAGATTGTTGGTGCAGGCGGCACCTAAGTCAAACCTGGGTTTTGATAATGGCAAAGGGTTCAGAAGTTAAGCTGCTATTGTTGTCTAACATGTTCACTGAGTGTGTAGGAAGAAGCCCTAGGTACACTAGGCAAGAAGTCCTGGCAAAGGGCTGGGCAAAGAAGTCCTGGTCAAGGACTGGGCAAGAAGACTTGACCGGAAGTCGGGCAAAGAAGTCCTGGTCAAGGACTGGGTACGAAGTCCTGGCAAGGGGCTGGGCACCGAAGACCTGATCGAAAGTTGGGCACGAAGACTTGGTCAGGTGGATCGGGCAAAAGTCCAACCGGAGGAGCCAGTTGGCAAAAGGTAAACTCTCCTGAGAGGAGTAGGTGAGGACGCATTCCCCGTCAAGGGAACAGTAGCGTCGGTTCGACCTAGGATTCCATTGGGAGACCCGAAGTCAAAACCAAGACAGCTCTGACTGTAATTATTACTTACTATGTTTTTGGGACTAACCTTAGTTGCAGGGTCGAAGGACTGATCATCTGTAAGTGAAGGTTCTTCACTAGGCCTAGGCACCCAAATAAGTAAGGCGCCCGAATTGGCTCAGGCGCCCGTAAGGATACGGGCGCCCAAGAGTGAAGGCAAATCCCAAATCATAGCTGCGAAGCCACTAAACCAAGGCGGATCAGGCGCCCGTGAGGTCACGGGCGCCCCAATCAGCTCAGGCGCCCAAGTGGGGAGGATAAGCGCTGACCGAGCCTACGGATAAGGATTCGCTGATCGGAGGGCACGTGTCAGGCGCCCCCAACCCATCAGGTGCCCGATAGAGCACTATAAAAGGGGCTCGACCCCAAGGCTTCAACAACACAGTTTTCTAACGCTCCAAAGCTTTTCATTCAAGTGCTACGCCCCGACAAACTCTGACTTCGAGATTCCAGCGCCGACGACGTCCCTCTGCTCCGAAATACGATCCACATGGGCATCGGTAACGAAAAGTGTAACTAGTTTTCATTTCTTGCAATATTCCTGTACTCAACTTGTAAACTGTTTTGCGCGATTATAGTATTGCCCAAAGTAAATGGTCAAGGACCGTGGGCCTTGGAGTAAGAGCCGACCGCGACTCCGAACCAAGTAAAATTCTTGTGTTTTTGTGTGCGTTTAATTATTTCCGCTGCATTTTCGCTCTTTATTCTATCCGAAAAGTTTTAACGATATTCACCCCTCCCTCCTCTATCGTTTTTCTCGATCCAACACGAAGGAGATCTCTTTTTGCCATTCTCGCCTCCGAGGTACCTTCATGAAGTTCCACTAGCTTTTCCCATAAATCCTTGGCACTTGAGTAGTTTCCAATCCTTGTCACTTCTTGTTGAGGAAGCACACTAAGTAGATGATGCAAGACTTTTGAATTTGCTAAGTGATCATCTTTTTGCTTCTTGCTCCACCTTACTTTCTCAAGTAGCTTATTTTCTTGATCCCTAGGCACCTTAAAATCATTTTTCATGATTAGCATAATATCAAAGTCAGTATTGAAAAATACCTCCATTCTCTTCTTCCACCATGAAAATTCTCCCTCGAATTTTGGCGGTTGAATGTGCGAGCCGGCCATTTCAATGATTTGCTCTTCTTGGCGGCTAGTCCGTTAAAGGTGTCCTTGTGCTCTGATACCACTTGTTAGGATCAATGGCTCGGCTAGAGGGGGAGGTGAATAGCATTTTTTGATTTTTCTCTACAAGATGGTTAGCACAATACAAAATATAATGGAAAACAAGAGATTCAATGCTAACAAGAAGGTTTTACTTGGTATCCACCCCGAAAGGTGACTAATCCAAGGATCCGCACAAGTACACCACCTCCACTATGAAAAGTCTCCTTTAAGGTGGAGAAAACCTTTACAAGGTTGCCTTCTTCCTCTTTACAAGATCAAGATGAAAGCTAGAGGAAGAGTAGATCAATTGAGGCACTAGCAGCACTTTGGTACAGTAGAGAACCGTACCCAACTCGTGTCAAAAAGTCCCCTTTAGATAAGAGAACAAGACAACTTCACAAGCTGTCCAACCCCGCACCAGTCGACTGCCCCTGGGGCAGTCGACTGGCCTAAATTTAAATGCCAACCAACGGCTAGCCAACGACTAGTTTTTGGGGATGACCAGTCGACTGCTCCTGGGTCAGTCGACTGGTCCGAGGCTGAAAACTTTCTGTGAGTTTTGGCAGTCGACTGACTTTCTACCAGTCGACTGCACAGCCTCTCCACTCACTTACATTCACTCCGAACACTCTGCTTCATGTGTGCCTTCAGGTATGTTCCCTTGGCTTGCCCCTTGAAGTCTTCTTCCTCTGGCTATCGTCACTTGGATGCGCACACAAGCCTTCTCTTGGCTTGCCTCCATGCCACCCTTCACGTGTGCCCTTGAAGTCCACTTCCCGGCTTGCCCTTGGAGTCCTCCTCCCTCAACTCTCGTCCCTTGGATATGTTCTCCATGTGTGATTCTCCAAGTCTGACAAACTCAATCACACATATCAAATACAACACAACACCCTAACCTTAAACATATTGGCACACACACATCAAAACCATGATTTTCCCGATCATTCTTGGGTCGATTGCCTCAACAGTCCACATACATTTCAATGTTCTGCCCAATCTGAGTCCAGAAGACTTTATTCATCATCCGCTGGTAAGTGGCTCCAGCATTCTTTAATCTGAATGGCATGACGGTGTAACAGTAGGTGTCGTCCGCTGTAATGAAGCTGACTTTTTCTTGATCGCCCACAGCCAGGGGTACTTGATGATACCCCTGCTACGCGTCCGTCGAGTCCACCATCTGATCGATCCGGGGCAACGAGTAGCAGTCCTTGGGGTAGACCCGGTTAAGGTCCCGGAAGTCAATGCAGACTCGCCACTTATTGTCAGGCTTGGGCACCAACACAACGTTGGCTAACTAAGCTGGGAACTGTACCTCCCTGATGTGGCCAACCTCCAACAAATTCTCGATCTCGGCCCGGATCACTTTATTCTGCTCGGTGCTGAAGTCCCGCTTTCTCTGTTTGACAAGCCGAGCATTGGGATAAACATGGAGGTGGTGCTCCGCCACCTCCGATCGAACGCCTTTCAGCTCTCTGACTGACCAAGAAAATACGTCTTGGTTTCGAGCCAAGCATTCCAGCAAGGGATCCCTCAGCTCCTCGGGCAGCCCGGTCGCGATCTAGACTCGAGCTTCCTCCCGGTAGGGAAGAAGCTGGACCTCCTCCTTGTCCTCGCGCAGTTCAGTCCACAGCGATGCTTGGACCATATTATAGTCCGAGAAGGGGTGTGGCACCTCCTGGCTCTCCACCCGGACGTTGTCAACATAACACCTCCGGGCCACTCGCTGGTCACCCCGGACCTCTCCTACCTTGTCCCCGACCGGGAACTTAATCTTGAGGTAGAAAGTGGAGGTGACGGCTCAGAATTCGTTGAGGGTCGGTCGGCCCAAGATGGCATTGTAGGCTGAGGGAGCGTCGACCACTAGAAACGTGGACCATCTAGTCCTCTTCAGCGGCTCCTTGCCTAAGGAAATGGCCAGTCGGATCTGGCCGATCGACTGCACTTGGTTCCCCGTGAATCCGAACAACGGGGTTGCTACTAAGTCCAACTGGGACATCTCTATCTGAAGCTGGTTAAATGCCTTCTTGTACAATATGTTGACCGAGCTTCTTGTGTCCACGATGGTGTGGTGGACTTGGTAGCAGGCGATGACGACAGTGATGACTAGAGCGTCATCATGCGGGACCTCAAATCCCTGTAGATCTTGGGGCCTGAAACTGATCTCGGGCCCTGCTGCCTGCGCCAAACTAGTGCCGACCTGATGGATCTCTAGTCGGCGAACTTGTGACTTCCGTGCACGATTGGAGTCACCCCCAGTCGGTCCACCAGAGATGATGTACACGCCGCCCCGGATGGCGTTCTACATATTGGCCTGCTCCTCGTCCACCGACTCGGCCTCAGCTCGATCTGCTTGGGGGAACATATTACGGACAACCGGGGGGTTTCCTCAGAGCCCTTCGGCTGCCGGATCTATAGCTGGGCCACCTCGACCCGTGCCGCATCGGGGAGATGCTAGGCGCCCCCGTCCTTGGGGAGTAGGAGCTCGGCCCCGGCCGGCCTGCCGACATTCTTCGGTGGCGTGGTCGTGGCTCTGGTGGAACGCGGAATATGGCCTCCAATGGGTCGGGAGACACCCTTGGGCCACCTGCTGCACGTGGCGGCGTTCCATCCCACTTGGTCGACGGGTCCGCGCGGGCTGCGGATGGGTCCACCTGGGGATCTAGTGTTCTGGGCGGGTTGGGAGGTGCTGGGTTGGCCAACTCCTTCGAGCGGCCTGTGCCTCCTCAACGTTGATATACTTGACCGCCTTGCCCAATAGGTTGTCAAAGTCTTTCGGGGGCTTCCTGATCAGCGAGCAGAAGAAGTCTCCCTCCTACAGGCCTTGGGAGAATGCGCTGACCAGGACCTCGGGCGTGGCTGTGGGGACATCCAAAGTTACACTGTTGAATCTCTTAATGTAGGCCCGGAGGGATTCCTTCGGGCCTTACTTCAATGCAAACAGATTGAGGCTCGTCTTATGATGCCTCCTGCTGTTGGCGAAGTGTTGGAGGAAAACCCTCCTGAGCTCCTCGAAGCTCGTGACCGACTCATCGGGGAGTCGGTCAAACCATCTCTGGGCGGGGCCAGAGAGTGTCGTCAGGAAGGCTCGGCACTTCACGCCTTCTGGGTATTGATGAAGTAGAGTAGCGCTCTCGAACTTCATCAAGTTTTCTTCAGGGTTGGTGGTCCCCACGTACTCGGGGATTGTAAAGAAGCGAAGGTGTCGAGGAACTGGATCTTCCAAGATCCAAGAAGAGAATGGACTGCGCACCAAGGTGATTGAAGAAGGGTCAGCCGAGACTTTTCCCTTGTCCGGATGTGATCCATGCATCTGGTTAGATGCGGAAGCCTCGGCTGCGTCGGCTTTATCGCCCTGGTCCCAATAGAAGGCTGCGGGAAAGGGTACAACACCGCCTTCAGGCCGGGAGGGCCTTCCTCGGCCTACTGAAGGCATGCACGCCGCCGACTCAGGGAATCGGGGCGCTTGGCTACCACCTTGCGAGGGCCTCTTAGGGTTCCTTTGGGCTCAGGTCGCCATCAACATCTCGTATTCCTCAGGGGTGACAGCCACCATGACATGGTTGGGGTTTTCCATCTTTCACCTTCGATCAGGCTGAATGTCCCTCCTTCTAGCGCCAAATTTGATCCTATCGCGAGATGAGGTGGACTCCCAAGGGTGAGGTGGTCTCCTGAAGATCACAAGCTACCGACGCGGACTCCGGTGTTCACTCCTGGCATGGGATGAGGGCACAGAACGAGGAGGCCAACTAAGGGCATAGAGTAGCGATGTCAACTGAGGGCATGGGATGAGGAGGCCAACTGAGGACCTGGAGTAACGGTGCCGACTGAGGGCACTAGAAGAGGAGGCTGACTGAGGGCCTAGAGTGCTGGTGCGATTTGGTGATATACCAAGTAAAGCCTCCTCTGGTTCGGGCTTACCCCAGGAGCGTGGGCCACCACGCGTCAGCTGGGAGCCAAACCGAGAGGGGTGCGGGAGCAGGCCCGCGATAGTTTGGACGTTTGGGCAGGCCGATTCTGAGGAACGTGGGTTGCCACACACTCGATCGGGGACACTGAGCTGAGTGGTGTGTAAGCGTATAGCTGTGTATGTCCTCAAGATGCCTTGAGCTTGAGGTTGCCCCGACTCGGGAGAACTGAGATTCTGTGACACTGTAAATCGAGTCTTCTTCGACTCGAGCCTCCCGATCGAGGCCTTCCTGGACTCGGGGGCCTTTTTTGGGGGCTTCCGACCCCCTTAGCCTCGATGACTACCTTTTAACAAGGCCTATCCCTTCTCGTTCTCAAGGGAACTAAGTCGTGCTACTGACGGACCCGAAATACTAGGTTAAAGTTGTCACGAATTGTGTGGATCCGTCAGAATTTAAAATTTATAAAATGTGCTGGAAACCCTTTTTGCAATCAAAATATGAAAACGTAGTAAAGGGGCCACAGGTCGTATTTTTCCTCGGGACTAGTTGACGTTGTGTGATTCGTGCTTGTATTTATGTGTCGTTTGTGAATTTGGGTTTCGAATGTGATTTGGGTTTGGGTTGCAATTCAGAAATGAAAACACAATGAGAATAAAGAAGAAACTTAATTGAATGACCTAAACAAGGATTTGACACTAAAGAACTCAATCATTAGGAGGCTTAAGCGATTCATGCAATTAAGCAAAATTTTGGAAGCAAAACTAACTCAAAGTCAAGGCCGAAATCTCCACTGATTACAACTGCAGAAATAAACCAACTATTCAGAACCCGAATGCAGCACAGCAGAGATGGGATTAAGGCTTGCAGAATTCGTAAATGGCAATGCAGACATAAACTAATCACTTCAGATAGGAAGGTGAGGCTATAAGTGAAGTGCTGAACAAGAATTGGTGAAGAAATTAAGCAGCCGATCACTGATGAATCCAGAACAAGCTAATTCAGAATTGAGAGCAGGAGTCAGATTTCTAATGCAGAAATGCAATTGCAAACTAAAGTGCAGATCAAACAGGCCAATTCAGATTCACAGGCCCACATCTAATGCTCAGACAAGATGTAGAAAGTCTAAGAATTGCTTGTCATGTCTTCAGGAAATCATAACTGAAAACTGGCACAGACTTGAAACTAAAACTGCAGTAATTACTTGATGTGCAGACTCAACTGCCGAGCAAGAAAAACAGAAGTTTGAAATCAGAAAACATCTGAATTCATAACTCTCCAAATTAACTAAAACAAGCTCGCAAAACCAATGTTCAGTGAGGGTTAGGAAGGACGGATGTTCACTCAACCAAAATTCAGAATCGATAAGCTACACATGCAGAAATGACAGTTATGTGCAGGCTGAAACCGATTGGCTACAAAACAAGTAAAATTGCAAGGAAGAAACTTAACACATGTGCTGCAATCTGAGACACGAATTCAGCACAATCAGCTGAGAATTGCAGCAATGAATTCATTTTCTGATACGGAAATTGAATTGCAGGGATGAAAAACTAAATTGCAGAAATGGGGTTGGAAGACTTGATACGCATAGGCTGAGCTGAAAGTTCAGAAATAGAACTGAATGGAAAACAAACTCAACTCTAATGTATCGTCATACTAAATGCGATCTTCAAATGCAGGGAATAAACGAAATACTAATCGAATTGGAATGAAACTGTAAAAATCAGAAACCAAGCTGGAATTTCAGAATATGGCTGATACGCAACAATGAAATGGCACGCAAGCAAAATAAACCAAAGTAAACTGAAACTAGAAGCTATTGTTCACTAAACACGCTCCTAAATTACTTAACTTGAAGATTAAAAACCTAATTAAGCTAAACAATTCAGAAAACCAAATCTAAGTATCCTGATACAAAACAGAACCGAAACCAAGTGCAGAAATGAAATTACAGCTACAAACAATGAAAATTAACCAAGTAAACTAATCCTCAATCTCTCCCTAGCTCAAGTACTCCTTGTTCGTCACGCAAGGGTGAGCCTCGAACCCGCAAGCTCAACAAATCAGTGAGAAAACTCAATCTGCGCTTGAATTCAGCTCAACTTGCTCAAAATCTGAAATTTCCATTCGATTTCTTGGATTTAACTGCGTCCGCGTGCGATGGTGAGTTGGGGATGCTCCAAGCAATCTAGGGAACCCCTCTAGATAGCTCAGATGGATGGAAGTGGAGCACAGCCGATCCGAAGTCATCAAATGGCAGAACTGCGGAAACCTCTCAACAGCCCTGTTTCTTGGGCAAATTGAGGCTGGAAACTTCACGGATGAGTCTTCCTAATGATCTAGAACATGATCTAGTGAAGAAATTGAGGTGGTCGCGCCTCGGATTGAAGAAAATCTGACGAACAGTTGAAGAACAAAACGAAGAAACGAAAACTGCGGCGAAGACGCGACGAGGAAGACTGGGGCGCGTTTCTGATTAAATACATATCAGTGGACGGTCCAGATTGATCGGATGAAATCCAACGGCTGATCTTGCTCTGATTTGAGCCAAACTTTGAGGATGTTGATCAGGGGTCAGGATCTGCCTTGTGGTAGCTCGGATCCTCCAGATGTGCAACGGATGGTCCAGATCATCTTAATCTTTGAATGGACGATCTAGAGCCCTCCGAGCTTGATCCAACGGTTGATTGAGCTCTGATTGGGATGAAACCTTCAGATCTTGATCAGAGTGTTTGATCAACCCTAACCCTAGCTCGGATTGCTTCAGATGGTCCCGGATGGCTCAGATCTAGTCGCTTTTGAATCGGACGGCCCGGATTTAATCATAATCTTGATAACTCGATCCGGGTCAATTCCGACTCAAGTTCGACCCAATATGCCCTAGATCCATGAACCTTTCATGCCTACAAAATAGACCAAGAATTTAGTGGCCAAATAATCCAAATATGTGTAAATTTGCAATTAAGTCCAAAATAAAGGTAAGTTCTAAAACCTAGGGCAATTTCACAATTAAACAATAAAAACATAGGTCAAACATGGATTTTAGCAACTCAAATAATCAATAAAAATGGTACTTATCAGCTACCCATATAAGTCTTATATCCCATGGGCTCCCGAAGCCACAAATCTATCTCCTGCTGACGAAGCGCCAGGCTGCCAGGCTAGGCTACATGTAAGTTGGCCCGGGATCATGTAGATTAAGGTCTTACGTGAGACGCTCAAGCATGGCCTCGCACGATGCTCATCGATGAACTACTTCTGCCTCACTTTCGAAAACACATTCTCTAACACCGACGTCAGCAACTTGACCTTCCGCTATGACTTTCAAATTTTCAATGTCTACTGATTAGATATTACTAATGGTAAATTAACTTAACAATTTCATAAACAATAAAAAAAATCATTTAATAAACATTTAAATTAGATGAAATACAGGAAAAAACGAGATGAAATGTGATAGCATGAAGTGAACTCTGATCTCCTCTATGGCGCCCTTAGAGGACTCGACCAATTTAGGATCAGCCCAATCCATCTCTAGTTCCTGAATCCGTCCATGACTATGATTTCATAGTTGTAGCAACTACGATTTTGTAGTTGCTACACTATGAATATTAAACTCTAAATTTTGAAAAGTCGTAACCTTTGATTCAGATTGAACCATAAAATGTATAATATATCAAATTGAAACTCATTCAAAGATCTACAATTAGTTATGAGATGGAATCCATAATGGCTCAATTTCAAAAGCAAAAAAAATATATATCATTTAAATCTTTTTCATAGGCTCTAGATAATTTTAATCTTAAAAAAATTATACTGTAATAACTACGAAATTGTAATTGCTATAATGCGCTCCACAGATTTAATAGAAAAGATAACAATGAAAATAATATAGTACAATGTAGTTGGGTCATTTTACAAGGTAATGAGCGACCTTTCGATAAAAATCAAAATAGAGCGTCGATTTAAAAATATAATGAGTGACCTATTGAGTTTTGCCCAAATCAAAAATTAATTTGAAAAATAGTAAAGTTTAACAATATTTACTTTCTTTCATTTTACATTTTGAAGAGAGAATTTAAGATAATATTGTCAAATTTGAATTTCACATTGCACGTAGATTTAAAAAAATAATGTAATATAGGCGGTGTAAATAGACATCATCTATGCTTCAACAATCTATTGGAAAACCGGTAGAATCTCTTGTTCGTAGCACCATGCACTATCTATTTGGTGGTGCATGCTATCCATATCCTACGTACGCCCTCAAGGTATAATCGAACTGAATATTATATGGCAGATTTAAATGAAACCAGAGTCCATTTCTAACGAAATCTATAGAAATTTCCTCTCATATAATAATTTGTATTTTTTTTTTATTTACTCTTTTTTAATAGTGTGAGACAGTAATACAAAATCGTCAGAATAATAAATTTCAATCTTTTGCAGAATGTTATCCATATTCTAAGTATCAATAGGGCATGTCTTTTATAGGCCATCCCAGATCATACGAAGAAAAGTAAATTACATGATTAATTATATCACGAAGTTAATTTATAATCAATTGTGAAATGATTAAGAGATGAAAGAAATTTTTTTCTTAAAGATATGCGTATGTTGAAAATTAATTTCTACCTCACTCTAATAAATTCATTAATCTCTAATTAGTTACGCACTTTGAAGACGTGAATATTGATATTTATATATAATAATCAAGTTGATAAATAATTCTTGATAAATACTCTTTTTCCTTAATATCTCAGTAGTCAGGTTAGCCGAAGGTATATACGTCACTCAAACAGAAGACCTGAGCTTAAACTTGAGTAGATTGTGGGCATTGAATGGTTATTCATGTTAAGAATTGAATATATATAACACCTAAAATATTAGAAAATCAATATATTAAAAAATTAAAAAAATATTTTTTAATAATAAAAATATTATAATACTAAAAAATAAATAAACGAGAAAACTAAGGAAATAAATATTCTCTAACTAAAAAAAGTAAATATTCTCTAATAAATATCATATTCGCTAATATGCCACTTCAAAATGGTGTCCTAGAGATGACACCAATCTTGCTGCAAATAGCAAACAGTCGAAGTCGAAAAAGTGACTTAGTGAGTGTATTGACCAACTAATCGGAAGCAGAAATATGAGTAACTCTAAGTTCAGGGGACTGTACCATATCACGAACAAAGTGATAGTCAATAGTCAAATGCTTCATCCGAGAATAAAAAATATGATTACCAGAAAGATAAGTAGCACCCAAATTATCTGTGAATAGAACAACAAGCATGATAATCGGAAGAAACAGTTCTATCAGATGTGACTTAATCCATTGAAGCTCCGATGTCGTAGAGGCTATGACATGATATTCGGCCTCAGTCGACGAGCACGCAACTATGCGCTACTTGGTAGATTTCCAAGAAACCGGATTAGCACCCAGAAAAATAACAAATACACCTGTAAAACATCGATTATCCGGATCTCCTGCCCAGTCCAAATCTGAAAAACCATGAAGAATGAGAGGTGTATCTGCAAGTAGACGAATACCAAGATTCCTAGTACCATTGAGATATCGAAGCAGACGCTTCACAACGCTCCAGTGTGTCTTTGAAAGGGCATGCATAAACTGTGAAAACTTGTTAAATCGCAAAAGAAATATTAGGAGGGGTCATACGGAGATGTTGCAGGCCACCAACTATCCGTCGTAACTTAGTTGCATTAAAAGACGGAGACTCATCATACAAAGTACGGCAATTTACCAAAGGGCGTACCTAAGTATTGGTATTTACCAAAAGGCGTACCATAGTTTTAATGTTACCAAAGGGCGCACATATTTTAGTAAACTTCCTCTTATACCCCTACCATCAAATACTGCATGCATTTCTCTTTCTCTTTCTCTTTCTCTTTGTCAGTAACGAATTTCGAAATGGACCATAAAGAGATGTTCCCTTATATTTTGATTTTTATATTATGGAACCTTTCTCAAAACAAAAATATATTGAAATTAATTAAAATATTTTTATTAAGTTAAAACTAAAAGAACATATCAGACCCACGTTGGGCCTGAAATGGTTCCATTTCAGGCCCAACGTGGGGATGAAATGTTTCCATTTCAGGCCCAACGTGCCCAATATTAAGAGTCTTTTTCTGATTCTTTGTTATTATATTTTAACACCTCGGAAAAGTCCAAATAAACAATGGATAGCAAATTGGAACTCCTTCTAACCTCAGAAATCCACAGGAACTGAAATTTTTACAATCAGAGCTCTCTAGGTCAATCAGTGGCCTTTTAGGGTCATTGGGCCTGAAATGAAAATATTTCAGGCCCAACGTGGGCTTGAAATGGAATCATTTCAGGCCCAACGTGCCCAATATTAAGAGTTTTTTTTCGATTCTTTGTTATTACATTTTAACACCTCGGAGAAGTCCCTAACATTTTAGCTGGGGGTTACAGAAATCCAGATATGGGAGGTCTATCAGTGGGTTTTGAGCAAAACCCACTGATAGAACAAAACTAGACCTATAGCTTTGGAAAAAATAAAAATTTGAGGTTATGGACACCTAAAATACTTTCTCCAACCTCATCCCTAACATTTTAGCTGGGGGTTTCAGAAATCCAGATATGGGAGGTCCATCAGTGGGTTTTGAGCAAAACCCACTGATGGAACTAAACTAGACCTATAGCTTTGGAAAAAATAAAAATTTTAGGTTATGGACACCTAAAATACTTTCTCCAACCTCATCCCTAACTTTTTAGCTGGGGATTTCAGAAATCCAGATATGGGAGGTCCATCAGTGGGTTTTGAGCAAAACCCACTGATGGAACTAAACTAGACCTATAACTTTGGAAAAAATAAAAATTTTAGGATATGGACACCTAAAATACTTTCTCCAACCTCAACAATAACTTTTTAGCTGGGGATTTCAGAAATCCAGATATGGGAGGTCCATCAGTGAGTTTTGAGCAAAACCCACTGATGGAACTAAACTAGACCTATAGCTTTGGAAAAAATAAAAATTTGAGGTTATGGACACCTAAAATACTTTCTCCAACCTCAACAATAACTTTTTAGCTGGGGGTTTCAGAAATCCAGATATGGGAGGTCCATCAGTGGGTTTTGAGCAAAATCCACTGATTGAACTATACTAGACCTATAGCTTTCAAAACCGACTGATGGACCTCCCACATCTGGATTTCTGAAAACTCCATATGAATAGAGAGGTTAGAGGTAGGAGATGATGTTTTAGGTGTCCAACCATCTATATATTAGATATCACCAATCAAAAAGGAGTAGTTTAGAAATATCAGTGAGTTTTGGTCAAAACTCACTGATGGACCTCACATATCTGGATTTCTAAAAACTCCATATGAATAGAGAGGGTAAAGGTAGGAGATGATGTTTTAGGTGTCCAACCATCTATATATTAGATATCACCAATCAAAAAGGAGTAGTTTAGAAATATCAGTGAGTTTTGGTCAAAACTCACTGATGGACCTCCCATATCTGGATTTCTGAAAACTTCATATGAATAGAGAGGGTAAAGGTAGGAGATGATGTTTTAGGTGTCCAACCATCTATATATTAGATATCACCAATCAAAAAGGAGTAGTTTAGAAATATCAGTGAGTTTTGGTCAAAACTCACTGATGGACCTCTCATATCTAGATTTCTGAAAACTCCATATGAATAGAGAGGGTATAGGTAGGAGATGATGTTTTAGGTGTCCAAACATATATATATTAGATATCACCAATCAAATAGGAGTAGTTTAGAAATATCAGTGAGTTTTGACTAAAACCCACTGATGGACCTCCCATATCTGGATTTCTGAAAATTCCATATGAATAGAGAGGTCAGAGGTAGGAGATGATGTTTTAGGTGTCCAACCATCTATATATTTGATATCACCAATCATAAAGGAGTAGTTTAGAAATATCAGTGAGTTTTGGTCAAAACTCTCTGATGGACCTCCCATATCTGGATTTCTGAAAACTCCATATGAATAGAGAAGGTAAAGGTAGGAGATGATGTTTTAGGTGTCCAAACATATATATATTAGATATCACCAATCAAATATGAGTAGTTTAGAAATACCAGTGAGTTTTGACCAAAACCTACTGATGGACCTCCCATATCTGGATTTCTGAAAATTCCATATGAATAGAGAGGTCAGAGGTAGGAGATGATGTTTTAGGTGTCCAAACATCTATATATTAGATATCACCAATGCAATAGGTGTCCAACCATTTCAGGCCCAATGACCCTAAAAGGCCTAATGTGTGATTTCTTCTCGGTTCTTCATTATTACATTTTAACACCTCAGAGAAGTCCAAATAAATAATGGATAGCAAATTTGAACTCCTTGTAACCTCAGAAATCCACAGGAACTGAAATTTTTACAATCGGAGCTCTGTAGGTCAATCAGTGGATTTTGACACATTAGGCCTTTTAGGGTCATTGGGCCTGAAATGGAACCATTTCAGGCCCACGTTGGGCCTGAAATGATTCCATTTCAGGCCCAACGTGCCCATTTCAGGCCCAATAATAAAGGTGTTTTCTCGGTTCTTCATTATTACATTTTAACACCTCAGAGAAGTCCAAATAAACAATGGATAGCAAATTTGAACTCCTTGTAACCTCAGAAATCCACAGGAACTGAAATTTTTACAATCGGAGCTCTCTAGGTCAATCAGTGGCCTTTTAGGGTCATTGGGGCTGAAATGGAAACATTTCAGCCCCACGTTGGGCCTGAAAAGGAATCTTTTCAGGCCCAACGTGGGGCTGAAATGTTTCCATTTCCGCCCCAATGACCCTAAAAGGCCACTGATTGACCTAGAGAGCTCCGATTGTAAAAATTTCAGTTCCTGTGGATTTCTGAGGTTACAAGGAGTTCAAATTTGCTATCCATTGTTTATTTGGACTTCTCCGAGTTGTTAAAATGTAATAACAAAGAATCGAAAAAAGACTCTTAATATTGGGCACGTTTGGCCTGAAATGGAAACATTTCATCCCCACGTTGGGCCTGAAATGGAACCATTTCAGGCCCAACGTGGGTCTGATATGTTCTTTTAGTTTTAATTTAATAAAAATATTCTAATTAATTTCAATATTTTTTTGTTTTGAGAAAGGTTCCATAATATAAAAATCAAAATATAAAGGAACATCTCTTTATGGTCCGTCTCGAAATTCGTTACTGACAAAGAGAAAGAGAAAGAGAAAGAAAAATGCATGTAGTACTTGATGGTAGGGGTATAAGAGGAAGTTTACTAAAATATGTGCGCCCTTTGGTAACATTGAAACTATGGTACGCCTTTTGGTAAATACCAATACTTAGGTACGCCCTTTGGTAAATTGTCGTACAAAGTAAGATGAGTGCCAAAAGCAATAGGAGTGGAAACTAGTTTGGAGGCAAGCATGTTATGTTTGGAGAGAATATCAGTGACATACTTTTATTGAGACAAAAGAAGAACATTTGAAGTTGTGCCAACCTCAACTCTGCAAAAGGAAAGAGTCCCAAGATCCTTAGTTGCAAATTTGGCATTAAGTTAACATATTATGTTGTCAACAACAAAAGCATCACTACATGTAATGATTAGATCATCTACGTAGACAAGAAACTAGATAACAGTGTTATCCCGATGATAAACAAATAAGGAGGTTTCAGTTTGGGAGGCGATAAAGCTAAGAGAGACCAAGAAAACATGAAGCTCCAAATATCAAGGGTGTGGAGCCTACTTCAGGCCATAAAGTACCTTACGCAAATAATACACATGATCCGGAAATTCAGCACTACGTATATCCAAAGGTTGTACTATATAAACCTCCTCTATAAGACATCCATTGAGAAATGCATTGTTGACCTCAACTTGGCGAAGACACCACCCCCCGATTCACAGCCAAATTAAGAATAATACGAATGGTTACCGGGTTAATTACATGACCGAATGTATCATGAAAGTCAACACTGGGACACTGATGAAAGCCCTTGGCAACAAGACAAGTCTTACACCGATCAACAGAGCCATCAAGATTGTACTTAATGCAAAACATCCACCTGTTATCCATATGATTCTGATCTAGAAAAGGAAAAGGTGGGACACGAGTCCAAATCTGATTACGGAGAAAAACATCATATTCTTCGTGCATGGCCTTTACCCAATTCAGATTTTTAAGCGTATGTGTGATAGATGATGGTTTAGAAGGCTGTGAAAGACTAGTATGAAGGATTTACTTTTGGTTAGGTTTGTAGATGACATTTTGGAGCGAGTTTACATGAGATGCTAGTTTAGGGAAGCTCAAGGTGGAGAGGGAGGGGAAGAGACAGGCGATGGGCTAGAAGGTCGGGCACCACCAGGCAGTGTGGATAGCTCGACAACAAGCGACGGCAACGGCGACGGTGAAGGAGTCAGCTATAGGCAGCTAGGTGGCAAGTTGCAACACCGAGGTCGGAAGGTCCCATGAGAGGACTGGTGCAATAGAAAACTCTAAGTCAGTATTTATTACTATGGAACCCAAGGAGGAGGTGACAGCAAATGGAAAAACATGCTCCATAAACTTCATATGACGAGATACAAAAACTTTTTTGAGAGTAAGATCATAACATAGAAAGGCACTCTGAGTGAAAGAATAACCAAGAAAGACATAGGAGGTTGACTTGGGATCCAGCTTGTGGCAAGAGTATAGGCGCAACCATGGAAAGCACAAACACCGGAAGACACGAAGCTTCAAAAGATCAGGGGTAGTGATCAATAATTTTTCAAAGGAGAACACATGGGAAAGACTGACCTTAGGCATGCAATTAATCAAATAAACTACCGTAGCAAAGGTAAAAGGCGAGAAAGTCAGTGGAATAGAAGTTCTGTGCAACAGAGTAAGACTTGTTTCGACTATATGATGATGATGTTGTTCAAAGTATCCATCGTGTTCAAGAGTGTGCGGAGGGGTGGTAAGATGACTGATACCATTAGCAGTAAGAAAAGAGCGAAGACTTATGAATTCACATTCATTGTTAGAGTGTTTTGATAGTTATTGAGAATTGATTTTCAACAAGATATTTGAATGCAATAAAGGTAGAGTATGTTAGGACCGGTAGGCGAGCTAAAGGAGCGGTGATTAGCTCCCATTAGCTTGATGAAGATCTGTCATAATGGAAGACTCCAAGCAATGCTAACGCCTAAGGATTTACTTGGTATCCACCTCCTTGAGGTGACTAATCAAATGATCCGCTCTTCTCACTCTCTCAAATACCATGAAAGACTCCTTCGTGGAGGTGGAAAAACCTCTTACAAGCTTACAAAAAAAACACTCAAGAACAAGCAAATACAAAAGAAATCTTACCAGATTTATATAAATGAGCTCTCTTTGCTTTTCTTGCTTTCTCAAGCTTGGAATCATCTCTTGATCTTTAGAAATGCAACATTGCTATGCTCCAAGGCCTCACTCGAAAAGGGGATGAAGGAGGAGAAGGACATGTGAGAATCGTCGAAGAAGTGCACTTCAATCCTGCATGAAAACCCTATATCCTTAACTTAGGATTCCCTTAATCGATCACCCAATTGATTATCATGTCAGATTTAGCCATTTAATGGCTAATTTTTTAAGCTTAATTGATTAGCCAATCGATAAGACGATCTTAATTGATTTCTGAATCGATTCAGCACCATACTGTGCTCTCGATTACCCAATCGATTCAGCAGACTTCTGTTTTCACGATAACCCTGCGCCAATCAATCACCCAATCGATTGGGAGTCCCCTTAATCGATCACCCAATCAATTAAGAGTCTTTCTATACTAGCGAGACAATGGGCCAATCGATTGCCTAACCCTAACTTGCTTAGCTCAAGTCTACGGTTCCCTTACCTAACCATGGTCAACTGTGACATGTTAGGACTTCCTTAGCAAGTGTCCGATCAAACCTTTGACTTCACCGAGTCCACTAGGTGCGCCTAGTCCCACTAGAATTTTTTCCATGCCAACGTGCAATTTTCCCAATCCACCTAGACTTTACCTAGTCCCACTAAGTGTGTCTAGTCCCACTAAGTGTGCCTAATTCCATTAGAGACTTTTCCCATGCTAGCGTGCGATCTCCCCGATCCACCTGGACTTCACCTAGTCTCACTAGGACTTTTTTCAGTCAAGTCTCCAGTCAACCTTAACCCACTTGACTCACACACTGTTCTAACATCATTTATCAAACATCGAAATATAAGCTCACCCAAGCCTAGTCAAACTATATCAACCCTGACCTAATGAAGATTGCACTAACAAAGTGTACATCTGATTTTTTACGAAGAGGATAAAGCCATATATGCTTTGTAAAATGATCAACGAAGATAACATAATATCTTAACCTATCAAATGACGAAACAGGAGATGTCTATACATCAGAAAAGATAATATCCAAAGAAGCATGAGACGAAATACTGGATTTATGAAAAAGTAACTTATGACTTTTATTAATATTGCACGAAGAGTAAGAAAAATTAGATAAAATATCTGTACAAAATGAAAAGTCCAAGGAAGACAAAGACTGTCGTAAAATATCAAACGATGGATGACCTAAACAACTATGTCATAAGGACACAGACGATAGACAGATGTAGAAAGGGTGGAAGCAAACAATAGCATAGACGTAGATTTCAACCAATAATAGACACCATCTCTACGGGTTCTTTTGACCAGTATTGGCCCCCGGGGCTATGGTGCAACGGTAGGGTAACTAGTCGTTAACCCAGGTATCTGCGGTTCGATCTCCAGCTACAGCGCATTTTGCAGGAATTTTTCCTCCAAATGTGGCGCGAACCCTGGGACGCTGGCTTCTAGACTGCCCACCGTGAGCGCTTCCCGATTTACCCTGGTGACCGGTGGAAAACTTCCGTGGGGCCGGGCCGGTCACCCCAAGTTCAATTTGTCTACTACCTAGTTCATCATTTTTTCTTTTGACCAGTATTGCCCCCGTACAACGATCCAACACCTCAAAATAAGAATCAGAGAAAAGAAATATAATGGGATTAGTAGCACAAAGTGTTATAACAATGATCAATTTTTTTTGACATGGAGGACACATAAAATATTGGAGAAAACTAAAGGTAAATATGGAGTTAAGAAAGAGAAAGAACCAGTATGGTTAATAGGCAGTCTAGAACCATTGCCAATGATAACGCAATCATTCCCAGAGTAAGACTCATGCAACGAAAGAGTAGTGAGATCAGTGGTGACATAATGAGAAGCGCCAGAGTCAATCACTCATTCCCAAGGATCAGATCGAGGGGTAACATGAACCATAGTGTGAACAAATAGTGCATGTATGCAAGACGCGAAACACGTGGCGGAGCCGATGGAAGCAAGGCTAGCATTGAAGTAGACATATAATCGCACTAACGAGCAGAGTAACCTATGATACCATAGATCTGGCAATGCCTAAGGTATCAATTAGGACCAGACATAGCCAACTGTGTAGGCGGGCATGTAGGCAACACTGGGGCAGAAGGGCGTAACTGATAGGACATCGTCGAATGTCGGCTAGTGATTGTTGAGGCAATCTGTGGTCCAGAGTGACCAAGTATTTTGATGTTTGGGCAAAGGGTTTAAGTTAGGTTTACCCTTGTGTTCTTATATGTGTATGTCGAGTGTGCAGGTTGTACAGGTTACACATATGGACTTGACTGGACGGCCTCGGTACGGTGAAGGATGACATGGAGGAAAGCTGGAGGCTTGCGTGCACATCCAAGGGACCTTGGAGAGCAGGGACGATGAGCTGATGAGCGCGGACTTCGAGGCATGCGTGAAGGATGGCATGAAGGCAAGCTGGAGGCTTGTGTGCATCCGAGGGACGGGAGCCGAAGATGAAGAGGGCGCGAAGGCAACAGTCGAGGCTGCGGAGGAGGAGTCAGTCGAGTCGTGAGGGTACGAGTGTTGTGTGATTGTACTCGGGAAAGTCCTAGGGTCGAGTGCTGAGAGAAGTGTACTCAGGAAGGGAAACCCTAGGTGTGTGAGTAGGGCAGTCGACTGCCATTGGGGCAGTCGACTGGTAAAACTCACAGAAAGGGTCTAGCCACTGGACCAGTCGACTGCCCTGGGAGCAGTCGACTGGTAGCGGTTGGTGAGTTGCTAAGAATTCGAACATTGGGGTGCAACGGTCGAATTTCAGTGGCACCAGTCGACTGCCCTGGGAGCAGTCGACTAGTAGCGAGGGTTTCAACCCGAGTCCTATTTAAAGAGGACTTCGTGGTGGCTGAGATTCTTGACGAATCTTGTCTTGGTTAAAGGCAAGATAGTAGTCTTTGTGCTCAGAGGCTTGCTTGGTGTTGTGGCGAGGTTTCTCCACCCACAAGGAGCAACGAGGGCTTGCCGGAGGTTATCCAGGGAGTGATCCACCGACGGATTCTTGGATTAGTCACCCGGTCGGGGTGGATACCAAGTAAAATCGGTTTGTTAGCATTGTTTCTTTATTGTTAGTTTGTGTTTTATTGTATATTTCGCTTGCACGCTAACAATCTTGTAGAGAAGAACCGACAAATGCTATTCACTCCCCCTCTAGCATACGAAATCGATCCTAACAATTGGTATCAGAGCGAGGACCGCTCTTGATCGGACTAACCGGCGAGGGAGCACACGCTAGAGGAAGACGAAATGATGGAAGACAAATTTGGTGAAGATATCTACATTCCACCGCCCTACGACCATGAGGACTTCGGCTATTAGAAAGCAAGAATGGAGACTTGGCTTAGCATGGATTGGGCGTGTAGGATAGCCATAGAAGAGCCGTTCGAAGTTCCAAAGGACAAGCACGGGAAGAGGCTTCGTCCTAGATATTGGGACAAGGAACAACATGACCAATCTGTGGCAAACGAAAAGGTAATTGGTATATTGATAAATCTTTTGCCTAACAATGTTTTGAGTATTGTAGGTAAATATGAAAATGCATGTGAATTATGGGATAAATTGAAAAGATATCATGAGACTCCTACACAAACTCAAGAGCCTAAGGAGAAAAGCCCCATGATTCAAGAAGAGGAGAGAATTGAGTTATCTACATCCCCAAGTGAAGTGGAAGAAGAAAGTGAGAGATCTTCAACCTCCTCAAGAGAAGAAGAGGAAGAGGTCTCCACCTCAAGGATTGAGGGGGAGGAGAGACCTTCATCTATACCGGAACAAGAGGAAACATCCACATCATCCGAGGTTGAAGAAGAAGTCAATCTAGCCTCCACCTCCACCAAAGCCAAGAGAAAGGAACACATCACATGCTTTGGTTGCAACGAAAAGGGGCACTATAAGGACAAGTGCCCGAAAGGTAAAAAGGAAGTAAGATCTAAATCTATTTCAAATTCTTTTAAATCTAATGTGAGTTGTAGGATTGGAGAAGCCCAAGAGAAGAGAAAGAAAATCCGTTGCTTCACATGTGGAGAGTTAGGGCACTACCACACCAAGTGTCTAAGGAAGAAAGAGCTCAAGAAAATGGGACACTTGAGGAGTTGGGAGAAAGAAGAAAGGAGGAAGTGCAGCTCACAACAAGGAGGGACTACAAGGGTAAGGGAGGTAATCCCTAATCTTAAATTTAAATGTAATTCAAATTTGAATTCCTCCTTGCATGATAAAAATAGAATTAATCATTCATCCATGCATGCTAAAATTAATGAGAAATGTTTGATGGTGCACAATTTTAGATTTAGATACAATGATAGGACTAGGGTTAACAAGGTAGATCAAAATCCTAGGAAGAACATTCATCATAAAAAAATTCAAGACCTCTAGACCTAAGGATCAAGGCAAAAATCCCAAGAAGGGGAGGGATGTGCCTAGAAAGGAGGGTAGGTCTAGGATGTCCAAAGTGGACATATGGATTCTAGGTTTAGGAACCTAGAAAGGGAAAATCAAGCTTTAAGGGAAAAGCTTGATAGGTTAGAGAAAACCCTAGAGAGATTCACTATTGGATCTAAGGGTTTAGATATGGTGTTGGGTGATTTAAACCGCACCAATGATAGATCGGGATTGGGATACCGGTCTAAGAACTCCCATGCCAAGGGAAAGAGATATGCTAGGGTAGCATATGATTATGGCAAGAAAGGGGAGTCCAAATATTGTTGGAGCAATCGGCCCTAGGATGGTCCGGAGTGACCATGGGTTTTGATGTTTGGGCAAAGGATTTAAGTTAGGTTTACCCTGTGTATTTGATATGTGTATGTTGAGTGTACAGGATTGTACAGGTACACATATGGACTTGACTGGACGGCCTCAGTACGGTGAAGGATGGCATGGAGGCCAGCTGGAGGTTGGTGTGCGCATCTGAGGGACCATGGAGTGCAGGTACGATGAGCTGATGGGCGCGGACTTCGAGGCGTACGTGAAGGGTGGCATGGAGGCAAGCTGGAGGCTTGTGTGCGCATCCGAGGGACGAGGGCCGAAGATGAAGAGGGCGCGAAGGCAACAGTCGAGGCTGCGGAGGAGGAGTCAGTCGAGTCGTGAGGGTTCGAGTGCTGTGTGAATGTACTCGGGAAGTCCTAAGGGTCGAGTGCTGAGTGAAATGTACTCGGGGAGGTAAAACCCTAGGCTGGTAAGCAGGGCAGTCGACTGCCAGGTTGGCAGTCGACTGCAGGAACTCACAGAGAATCAGGTCGACCCAAGGAGGGTCGACCAGTCGATTGCCAGTCGACTGGAATTGGTTCCAGTCGACTGGTGCAGTCGACTGCCACTGGGGCAGTCGACTGGTGAAGGCTGGAAACGGCTAAGAATTCGAACGTTGGGTGTAACGGTCGGATTTTAGTGGCACCAGTCGACTGGCATTTGGGGCAGTCGACTGGTGGCGTGATTTTCAGCCCGAGTCTATTTAAAGGGGGACTCGATAGGGCTGGATTTTTGGGGCGAATCTTGCTTGGAAAAAGCTTGATAGTAGCCTTGTGTGCTCAGGTGCTTGTAGAGGATTGTGGAGAGGTTTCTCCACCCACAAGGAGCTACACGAGTTAGCCGGAGGGAATCCGGGGAGCGATCCGCCGAAGGATCAAGGGATCGTCCACCTCACGGACTGTCGTGGAGTAGGAGCTTCATCTCCGAACCACGTAAATTGGTAGTGTTAGCATTGTTTAGTTGTTAGTTTCTTTATTATTGTATTTCCGCTTGCGCAACTAACAACGTAGGTAAAAGAAGTCGCCGAAATTGCTATTCACCCCCCCTCTAGCTAGGGCAAAGATCCTAACAAGTGGTATCAGAGCGAAGGACCGCTCTTTTTGGACTAACCGCCAAAGGAGCAACCGCTAGAGGGCAAGAATCATGGAAGACAAGATTGGGGATGATATATACACTCCACCGGCCTATGATCATGAGGATTTCGAGCGTTGGAAGTCAAGGATGGAGATGTGGTTCATGATAGAGTGGGAATGCGTAATGGTAGTGGAAGAACCATTTGAAATTCCTACGAACAAGCACGGGAAAAAGCTCCGCCCACGATATTGGACTCAAGAGCAACAAACTTACTCTAGGGCAAATGAGAAGGTAATGAATATCTTGATAAATGTTTTGCCTAACAATATTTTGAGTTGTGTAGGAAAATATCAAAATGCATGTGAATTGTGGAGCAAAGTGAAAAAGTATCATGAGAACCCTACACAAGCTCAAGAAGTACATAAGCCCGAAGAAGTAAGTTCAAGTGGAGAAGAGGAAAAAGAAAAAGAATCATCTACATCATCAAGCGAAATGGAAGAAGTGTCAACTTCTTCAAGTGAGGAGGAGGAGCTAAGTGAAAGATCATCAACCTCCTCAAGAGAAGAAGAAGAGACACCAATTTCAAGAATTGAGGGGGAGGAGAGACCCTCATCAATTCCGGATCAAGAGGAAGCTTCCACATCTTCCAAGGTTGAAGAAGTAGTCAACCTAGCCTCAACCTCCACCAAAGCAAGAACCAAGGACCACATCACGTGCTTTGGGTGCAATGAAAAGGGGCACTACAAAGACAAGTGCCCAAAAGGTAAAAGGAAGGTAAAATCTAAACCCATTTCAATTTCGGTTAAATCTAAGGTGGGTTGTAGGAATGAAGAGGCTCAAGCTAAGAAAAAGAGGATTAGATGCTTTACGTGTGGTGAGCTAGGGCACTACCACACCAAGTGTCCAAGGAAGAAGGAGCTAAAGAAGATGGAGCACCTTAGGAGATGGGAGAAAGAAGAGAGAAGAAAGCAAAACTCACATCAAGGGAGAACTTCAAGGGTAAGGGAGGTAATTCCTAACCCTAGGGTAAAATGCAACTCAATTTCAAGTTCTTCCTTACATTTTAAAAATAATGAAAATTGTCCATCCATGCATGCTAGAATTAATGAGAAATGTTTAATGGTGCATAATTTTGGATTTAAGTATAATGATAGGAATAGGGATAACAAGGTAGATCATAATTCTAGAAAGAGCATGCATCATGATAGACCTACGACTTATGCACCTAAGGATCAAGGTATTAACCCCAAGAAGGGGAGACACATGCCTAGAAAGAATGGTAGGTCTAGAAATGTCCAAGGTGAACATGTGGACACTAAGGTCAAGAAATTAGAAAGGAAAAATCAAGCCTTGAGGGCAAGGCTTGATACATTAGAAAAGATCCTAGAAAGATTCAAGATTGGATCTAAAGGTCTAGACATGGTGTTGGGTAGCATCAAACGCAACTATGATAGATCGGGATTGGGGTACCAATCTAAGACCTCCAAGGGAAATGGAAAGAAGTATGTTGGGAAAACATACAATCTTAGTAAGGAGGGAAGGTCCAAGGGTGGCAAGGGGATGTCATCCAAGGGAAAAGAGAGTGACCTAACCAAGAACAAGGTGTCCAAGGTTAAAAAGGTCAATTGTGTAGGCCAAGAGTCATCGGTGGCACACCGGTGTGGCCTAGCATGGATGGAGTCACCTAGGAAGGTGGCTAGGGCTCAGAACTCAAGGGGGAGCTCTAGGAGCCTTTGGGGTCCATGGTAGATGAATCTCAAAAGGTTCTTCCTTAGGAAATTAGGTGAAATGTGCCAAAAGGGATTGGAAGACTTGGGTAGGTCTTAATCCTAGATTTTGGCACATCAAAAGGTGAATTTTAGGGAGAAAAGGTGAAAATAGGGCTATATTTGACAAAATTGAGGTTTAATAGTGGAATACCATGTAACTCAACAATAAAAATGAGTTATGATCAAGGAGAAGTGAATGCATCGAAGAAAAGTGAGAATTAGAACTTTTAGGATGAGTTTAATTGATACACTTTAGAGAGATTTGAGTTTCGTGCCAATCTTGGGATTTGGAGTACATTTATTTGGAAACATATTTTTCCCGAGTAGATATTGGCTTCACAAATCTCCCCACGAAATTTCATAATTTTTGGAGATTTGTAGAATTTTTACGACATTTCTGAAATTCACCAAAGAGGGCTGAAATTCAGCCACCAATCGACTGGCTCAAATACCAGTCGACTGGTGGCAGGCGACTGGGGGTCGACTGGGAGGTCGACCGGGATCTCTGTATGCAAGAAAAACTGAAGGGCAGTCGACTGGGAATACCCCAGTCGACTGGAGACAGTCGACTGGGACCATCCCAGTCGACTGGACTGGTCCGAAGTGAATTCAGCCCCGAAAATATTCTGTGAGGTTTGGGAGTCGACTGCCCCATGGGCAGTCGACTGGTCCATAGGCTGAAATGAAAATGAGAATGTTGGCTAATCAGAAATTGCAAATTTGGGATATGGTTTAGGACTAAAATTCTTGGTTTTGATTTCATATTCTTTGAATAAAATGTTATCCCATGATTTGATAAGAATTTATTGGATTTTATGGAAATCAAGAAGGATTGATAAGGTTCCCTAAGTATCTAAGATTTAAAGGTTAAACAGGGAACATTGAGGACAATTTCATGTGTCAAATTATGATGATTAGCCTTGAAAAACACATGGAATTATGGATGAATTTCAATGTTGATACAAAGTGTCCATAGTTAGAAAACTTAGATGTGTACCAAAAGTCAAGCACACTTGGTATTTCCATGATATCATATTTTTCTAGGAAAGGATATATCCTAGCAAGTGTGCTTGCAAATTTTAGAGTTTTAGACTTTAGTTGAGTTCGTATTGACATTAGGGATAAGGGTGCTTGGGGAGCAAGCCTTTAATAGTGTTCAAAGGGAAAAGAACTCGGGTGTTAGGTTGGAAAGAACCTAACTTGGTGCTAGGAGGTTAAGTTGGGTAGAACTTGACCTGGGAAAAATGAAAATGGGGAGAAGGCATGGGTAAAGGGGGAGGTTGCCTCCTAATTGCCTTGATTTTCATTTTGAAAATTTTGGGTTTTGTGTCAAACTTGGGAATGGTGATAGATACATGGGTAGATGTATTTTTCCCAAGTAGGTATAGGTTCCACAAAGTTGTCCACGAAGTTTGGAAATTTTTGAAAATTTGTGGAATTTCTGGTGCGTTTCTGAAATTCGGCCAGAAAACTGATTATCAGAGTATCAGTCGACTGCCTTGGGGGCAGTCGACTGGTAAGAGGCTGATTTGGGTATCAGCAGCTGGTTTGGGCCTAAATGACGAGGAACAAGTGTATGGGGGTCTAGTACACTGTGCGTAGGATCATTGGGAATGTTAAGAACCAATAATTGGGTAATTATTGGGTTCTTTTTGATGTATGGCAAAGGGGGAGAAATATTGTGTTTAAGTGGGAAACCAATACCTTTGCTAGAAACCCTAGGTTTAGGGGGAGCTAAGTTTAAGGGGAGCATGGTTGCTCCCTTCTTGGCGTAAGGGGAACCTTGGAGAGGTTCTTAAAAAGCCTTTGTAAGTCCAGTGTAAGGGGGAGCTTGGGAGAAGCTTTAAAAAGCCCGATTTGGTAGAAAAACCTAACTTGGAGGGTTAGGTGGTAAAAATCCTAGCTTGGAGGGCTAGGTGTAAAATTCCTAACTTGGAGGGTGAGGTGTGGGATGCCTTTGGATAGGATCCAGTTATGCATTGCATGTGTATTCATTTAGCATGTTTTTGCTATTTACTACTATCTTGTTTCCCTAACTTAAACGAATTGCCAAACATCAAAAAGGGGGAGATTGTTGGAGCAATCGGCCCTAGGATGGTCCGGAGTGACCATGAGTTTTGATGTTTGGGCAAAGGGTTTAAGTTAGGTTTACCCTGTGTATTTGATATGTGTATGTTGAGTGTACAGGATTGTACAGGTACACATATGGACTTGACTGGACGGCCTCAGTACGGTGAAGGATGGCATGGAGGCCAGCTGGAGGTTGGTGTGCGCATCTGAGGGACCATGGAGTGCAGGTACGATGAGCTGATGGGCGCGGACTTCGAGGCGTACGTGAAGGGTGGCATGGAGGCAAGCTGGAGGCTTGTGTGCGCATCCGAGGGACGAGGGCCGAAGATGAAGAGGGCGCGAAGGCAACAGTCGAGGCTGCGGAGGAGGAGTCAGTCGAGTCGTGAGGGTTCGAGTGTTGTGTGAATGTACTCGGGAAGTCCTAAGGGTCGAGTGCTGAGTGAAATGTACTCGGGGAGGCAAAACCCTAGGCTGGTAAGCAGGGCAGTCGACTGCCAGGTTGGCAGTCGACTGCAGGAACTCACAGAGAATCGGGTCGACCCAAGGAGGGTCGACCAGTCGACTGCCAGTCGACTGGAATTGGTTCCAGTCGACTGGTGCAGTCGACTGCCACTGGGGCAGTCGACTGGTGAAGGCTGGAAACGGCTAAGAATTCGAACGTTGGGTGTAACGGTCGGATTTTAGTGGCACCAGTCGACTGGCATTTGGGGCAGTCGACTGGTGGCGTGATTTTCAGCCCGAGTCTATTTAAAGGGGGACTCGATAGGGCTGGGTTTTTGGGCCGAATCTTGCTTGGAAAAAGCTTGATAGTAGCCTTGTGTGCTCAGGTGCTTGTAGAGGATTGTGGAGAGGTTTCTCCACCCACAAGGAGCTACACGAGTTAGCCGGAGGGAATCCGGGGAGCGATCCGCCGAAGGATCAAGGGATCGTCCACCTCACGGACTGTCGTGGAGTAGGAGCTTCATCTCCGAACCACGTAAATTGGTAGTGTTAGCATTGTTTAGTTGTTAGTTTCTTTATTATTGTATTTCCGCTTGCGCAACTAACAACGTAGGTAAAAGAAGTCGCCGAAATTGCTATTCACCCCCCCTCTAGCTAGGGCAAAGATCCTAACAAATATGACAAAAGGGTATCATTTAAAGGAAAAAAGAAATGATTTAACCAAGGACAAGGTGTCTAAGGTTAAGAGAGTTGAGTTTATAGGCCAAGAGTCACCAGAGGTATATCGGTGTGGTCTAGTATTTGTTGAGTCACCTAGGGAGGTGGTTATGGCTAAGAGCTCAAGGGGGAGCTCTAGAAGCCTTTGGGCTATATGGTGAATGGACCTTGGGAGGGTTGCTCCTAGAGGTCTAGATGGACCATGGAGTGTGCCAAAAGAATTGGAGACGGACTTGAGTCTCAATTCTTTGGTTTTGGCATTGTTTTTGAGTTTTATGCATGGAAATATGACATTGGGATCATATAGCATGAAGGTTGGTTTTTGATGTGCAAATGCCATATAAATCAATGCTAGGGATTCATTGTGGATTGGTATGGGCAAGGACATCAAGGGGAAACCAAAACTAGGACTTTTGGTTAAGATTTGAGTGAACCTTTTTGCTAGTTTTGGGATTTGTGTCAAACTTAGGAATGGTGATAGATACATTTTGGAATGTATTTTTTCCAAGTAGGTATGGGTACCACAAATGTCTCCACAAAATTTGAGAATTTTTGGAGATTTGTGGAATTTCTGGCGTATTTCTGAATTTCGTCAGAAAGGCTGAAATTCTGATCTTCAGAGTATCAGTCGACTGCCTTGGGGGACAGTCGACTGGTAATGGCTGAATTAAGTTTCATTAGCTAGGTATGTGTCCAAATGATGAAAAACAAGTGTATGAGGGGCTAGTACACATTGTTTATAATCATTGGGGATTGAAAGAACCAATAATTGGGATATTGTTGGGTTCTTTTTGATATTAGGCAAAGGGGGAGAAGTGTTGGGATTAAGTTGGGAAACCAAACACTCCTTTGCTAGAAACCCTAGGTTTAGGGGGAGCTAAGATTAAGGGGGAGCATGGTTGCTCTATTTTTGGCGTAAGGGGAACCTGGGAGAGGTTCTTAAAAAGCCTTTGTAAGTCCAGTGTAGGGGGAGCTTTGGAAAAGCTTTAAAAAGCTCGTTTTTGGTGAAAAGTCCTAACTTGGAGAGTTAGGTGTGTAAAAGTCCTAGCTTGGAGGGCTAGGTGTGAGAAAGTCCTAACTTAGAGAGTTAGGTGTGTAAAAGTCCTAGCTTGAAGGGCTAGGTGTGAAAAATTCCTAACTTGGAGGGTTAGGTATGA
This sequence comes from Boesenbergia rotunda, assembly GCA_024364735.1. Taxonomy (NCBI): domain Eukaryota; kingdom Viridiplantae; phylum Streptophyta; class Magnoliopsida; order Zingiberales; family Zingiberaceae; genus Boesenbergia; species Boesenbergia rotunda. The sequence goes on along the minus strand of JAGFNQ010009074.1, from coordinate 90,100 downwards.
AAAGTCCTAACTTGGGAAGTTAGGTGTGTAGGGAGCCTTGGGATAGGTTTTAAAAAGCTTGTTTCGAAAATTCCTAACTTGGAGGGTTAGATGTGGGATGCCTTAGAATATGATCCATTCATGCATTGCTTATGCATTTGTTTTAGCATGGTTTTTTTTTCTATTGACTACTATTTTGCTTTCCCTAACTTAAACGTATTGCCAAACATCAAAAAGGAGGAGATTGTTGAGGCAATCTGTGGTCCGAAGTAACCAAGTGTTTTGATGTTTGGGCAAAGGGTTTAAGTTAGGTTTACCTTGTGTTCTTATATGTGTATGTCGAGTGTGCAGGTTGTACATGTTACACATATGGACTTGACTGGACGGCCTCGGTACGGTGAAGGATGGCATGGAGACAAGATGGAGGCTTGCGTGTGCATCCGAGGGACCTTGGAGAGCAGGGATGATGAGCTGATAGGCACGGACTTCAAGGCATACATGAAGAATGACATGGAGGCAAGCTGGAGGCTTGCGTGCATCCGAGGGACAGGAGCCAAAGATGAAGAGGACGCAAAGGCAACAGTCGAGGTTGCGAAGGAGGAGTCAGTCGAGTCGTGAGGGTACTAGTGCTGTGTGATTGTACTCGGGAAAGTCCTAGGGTCGAGTGCTGAGAGAAGTGTACTCGGGAAGGGAAACCCTAGGTGTGTGAGTAGAGCAGTCGACTGCCATTGGGGCAGTCGACTGGTAAAACTCACAGAAAGGGTCTGGCCACTGGACCAGTCAACTGCCCTGGGAGCAGTCGACTGGTAGCGGCTGGTGAGTTGGTTGAAAATTCGAACGTTAGGGTGCAACGGTCGAATTTCAGTGGCACCAGTCGACTATCCTGGGAGCAGTCGACTGGTAGCGAGGGTTTCAGCCTGAGTCCTATTTAAAGAGGACTTCGTGGTGGCTGAGATTCTTGACGAATCTTGTCTTGGTTAAAGGCAAGATAGTAGTCTTTGTGCTCAGAGGCTTGCTTGGTGTTGTGGCGAGGTTTCTCCACCCACAAGGAGCGACGAGGGCTAGCCGGAGGTTATCCGGGGAGTGATCCACCGACGGATTCTTGGATTAGTCACCCGGCCGGGGTGGATACCAAGTAAAATCGGTTTGTTAGCATTGTTTCTTTATTGTTAGTTTGTGTTTTATTGTATATTCCGCTTGCGCGCTAACAATCTTGTAGAGAAGAACCGACAAACGCTATTCACCCCCCCTCTAGCGTACGGAATCGATCCTAACAGTAATGTCGATGACGATGACCACTGTGGGCAGTGACTACGGTTTGTGGAAAGAAAAAAGAAGATAAAAAAATTAAAGAAGATAAAAAATTACTGTTAAGTTTATTGCTTTGATACCATATTAAGAGTTGAATACATGATTTTATTAATGAAATACGCAGTCTATAAATACTAAAACGCCCTACATATTAGGAAATAAATAAATTAGAAAACTAAGAAAATATTCTCAAATAATAAAAATATTATAATACTAGAAAATAAATAATCAAAAAAGCTAAGACTATAAATATTCTCTAACTAGAGAAATAAAAATTCTCTGATAAAGATAATATAATATTCGCTAATAATCCAAGCTTGAGTGGATTGTGTGTCGTGAGCACCCGAGCTTTGATCGGCCAAGCACCCCAACTGTCGAGTATCGAGTGTTGATCACTTGAGTGCCGCAAGTGTCAATTGACCAAACATCCTAAGACCCCGAGTATAAATGGGTTGCGCTCTCAATATGATGGCTAGTTTGATGCGACAGTTACAATGATATCAATCGCAAAAGTGTGAACTTCAGTGAAGATGAAAGAGGTACATCCTTCCCTTTGGAAAGAGAGTATAATTCTTCAGGGCTCTTTCTCCTTGTATAAGATAATGATATGATCATTAGGAGGCATATTATTCTATCCTATCTTGCTTGTTCATTATTCTCTTCTCTGATGATTAGTATATAGGTATTATCACCATAAGGTTTGAAGGTCAAAATCTAATAAAGTCAGTATATCCAACCTCTCCACGTGCTAACCACAACATTCGAACTAGTAGCCCTCGTGATTTATCTCCTCCATGTTGATCCTAGAACGGATTGGCGGAGTCGTTGGGGCGAGCAAATCGATTTTTGCCAACAATTTAATTAAGTGCTAGAGCGTCATCTTAATCTTGGTTCAACAACCCACCACTTACTCATCGTTGACCTATCGTTCTGCAACTGCTGTTGATCTGTGCGAGCTCTATGCTTGCATCAGCCCGATCCCAATCGGATCATTCCGCATTTGTCTTGGTCTCTCAGATAACCTAAATCAACACGGCCAAGTGACGAAGACTCCAGCCATCTACCTTCTAGCCTTCTTCATGTGAGCGCAGGACATCAACTGTCCGGAAGCCATCTTAATCCCGGTCCAGCAATCCACCTCTTCCTCGCTGTTTACCTATCGTTCTGCAACTCTCCGAACTCCGAATGCATCAATCAGCCTCAATCCCAGCCGGATCATTCCTCATGTATCCTTCTCTCTTGGATGACCTACATATATATGGTCGGGTCCCGAGTGCTGAAGACTCCGGCCGTATCAGACTGGTCGGAGAAGAGCCCCTTACTCATGTTCAACCAAGATTTCCTTTGGTTCCATCCCAACTATGCTGAAGACATTGAATGTGGGTCCATCTCATCTAATTTGTAAGCTTCCAGAGTTTACTTTTTGGTGTAGGCGCGCTCTCCTCATCATCGTCTCTGAGCTGATGATGCAAAGCGAGTGTTACAACTGCTGCATCTGAGTTAATTAGCTCGCCGGACAAATGTCATACACTCCCAGAGGCGAGGCAGAGTCCAAAACCGAAGCTTAAATACATTGCCGTCAGCAAGTCCACATCTCCTCATCATCACCTCCGAGCTGATGATGCCAAGCGAGCGTTACAATCGCTGCATCTGAGTTAATTAGCTCGCCGGGCAAATGTCATACTCTCCCAGCGGCGAGGCAGAGTCCAAAACCGAAGCTTAAATACATTGCCGTCAGCAAGTCCACATGCGCTGCATGCACGCACCAACCTCCTCCTATAAATGCATCACCGAGAAGCAGCGGTGAGCTCTCGAGGAAGGAATCTGAGCCATGGCAGGTCTCAAGTGCTCTGCTTCGCTTGCTCTGTTCCTCACCCTGAGCCTTGTCTCCTTCAGCCTCATAGCTGCGTGCACCGACAACTGCGACATCAAGGTGCCGCCTCCGGCGGTGGAGAAGTGCCCGATGGACACGCTCAAGCTGGGGGTCTGCACCGACGTGCTCAGGGGTTTGCTGAACGTGACGCTGGGGAAGCCGCCGGCGATGCCCTGTTGCGGGTTGCTGAGCAGGCCGGTGGACCTGGAGGCGGCAGTCTGCCTGTGCAATGCGCTGAGGGCGAATGTGCTGGGGATCCAGCTCAACCTGTCTGTCAGCCTTCGCTTGCTTCTCAACTACTGCGGCAAGAAGGTGCCCGCAGGCTTCATTTGCAAGTGAAGGGATTTGCCGGTAGCTGGAAGATGGCAGTGCAGTCCCTGCTGCACGATGCAGATGGATGCATATGAAATAATAATCGACGTACGTGAATAAAAAAATCTTTTTTTCTTTCCTTCATTATATTTTAATAACGAAAAATAATTCATTTAATTCACAATCAGTGCTCAACCTTAGAAATGACAGAGACGAGGGCAACAGAAATGGATACTACAGAAACGAAATCGAATAATAAAAAGTTGTATCTGGATGACTCAGTGTAGAAATATTTACTACGGACAGAAACAATAATTGGGCACGCATCAGAGGACACATAAACTTAACTACAAGAAAAAATACTCGGACGAATTTTAATAGTATATAGTATAGCACAAATAAAATGGCAATGAAAGAGAGAAATGGAGCAAAGCTGATTAAAACGGAAAAGTTAATATTAAACATATGAAAGGAGAACCAAGCTCATCTTTCCAGACTATAACGTCCTCACATTATAGAACAGTTGGCTGCAGCATCTAGTTGATCAGGGGATCTGCAGTAATAGCAATCAAGAAAGATGACAAATTATAATCGCGTTTAAGCCATATGGAATGATATGTTTGCTTGAAAAATGTGAAAATTTAACGAAATGGGATTTGTTTCATAACTTTTACTAGATAAGATGAGAGATTGTGTCCTCTAATTCTGCAATACAAACATGGAAATTGATAAAACATGAAGTTGCTGGCTGTATATCTAGTACGCAGAGAAGACTCGTGGGCTTAAAGGATCAATCTTACAGGTATACTATATGTGCAAGTTGAAGCTTGGCTTTTTAAAGTTTTAAGTGGCAAAAATCTCGAAGAGTAATCAGTACCAAGAGGTTAGATACATGAAAAGATGGCAAATCAAGTTAGATCTTCAAGAAGACTTCTGAAATGTTACCTAAATCTAGCATACTCGACTCAGGATGCTGCTAGCATATGATCATCCCTGGTTTCCTTGTGGAATTTAATCGTATCAGGAAAAAAATAGATTACTTAACAAATATGCCAGATTGCAAATGTTCCGTCAGATCCTTGATGTGTAAGAACAACAAAAATGAATGATCCGCATTTAAACATGCAATATGAATGTATGAGCATGTGCGTGAACATATGCATGCATCATATACACCTATGAAGCATTAAAATGCTCTATGGGCCTATAAATTTCAGATCATTCAGTTCTCCAAGTTCAACATATGGTCATGGAGTACATCACGGAAATAGATACTAGCAAAGCTAGGTAGGAAAACAAACAGGTAAACAGGAATACTCACAACTGGCCAAGGTTGCTTAGATCAAGATCAGGAGCAAGTTCTTGAACAATATCACTTGGAGGTTGACCACATTCCTGCATTTTCTGCATGAGATCAACAATTTTGGAGAAGTTTTCAGGTTCATTATCATAAACCTCATTTAACTTCAATATAAACTCATATTGGTGACTATAGCGATCATAATCTTCTTTGTTCAGAACATCTTTGTGCTCTTCCAACCACTTTGGATATCTTTCTCCAATCTCCTTCATGGGATCATGGAGAATTTCTTTGGACAAAAGCTGCTGCATCATAGTTTCAACTATAGATTCCACATCCTGTATAATGGAGAAAGCCATTAGATTCCACATCAGTTATAATTACATAAAAGACACCAACTGAGTGTAAGGACATTACGGCCAATAGACAGTAGGGAAAATATATATTAGAAGGAATGTTATTTAAAGACTAACAAACCTATGATGCGGGAATAGAAGAATAATTTTAATATTTTTATTATTTTTGTCAAGTTTGGTATTTAGGATATTTTTGATAATATCTATCTTTTGTATTTTAAGATTTTTGAGTCCGCTAAGAATTTTTCCTTTCTTTTAGATTATTTTCCTTTCTTTACAAGTTAGGAATTGGGGTCTAATTCCTTTCTTTATGTCTTAAGGGTTTGAAATCTATATAAACAATTATTTGGGCTGATGTAAGGAAGCTTTTGATTAATACGAATTTGCGACCGCACCATTTATTCTCCAAACGTCGAGTTTGGTTGCATCTCTTGGTATTCTACAGAATCAACAGGGTTTAGAAGATGACTTTCGATATTCGTGCATGAATAACAAAATCGATAGTTATCCGTTATGTCAATTGGTATCAAAGCCGGGTTGATCTTATGGAGTCAGTCGCCGTCTCCTTCTTCAGTAACAATGAGTTTTGCCTTTATATTTTCTGGTATTCGTGTGCGAATTAACAGAGTTTAGAAGATTATTTTCGATATTCGTGCACAAATCAACAAATTTAATAGTTTTCCGCTGGATCACACAAAGAAAACCGCACCGCGTGGACAACACTTCTAATAATGATATGACCAACAATTTGAGGGTGAATTTTCTCCACCACGGGGAGAATGATGCGAGAACAGAAGAACAATTTTAATAGTTTTATTATTTTTGTCTAGTTTCGTAGTTAGGATATTTTTGATAATTTCTGTCTTTTGTATTTTAGGATTTTTGAGTCCATTAAAAAATTTTCCTTTCTTTTAAGATTACTTTCCTTTCTTTATAAGTTAGGAATTGGAGTGTGTTAGGATTTCTTTCGCTTCTTTGTGTCTTAGGGCTTGAAGTCTATATAAACAATTATTTGTGGTGATATAAGGAAGCTTTTGATTAATAAGAATTTGTGGCTGCGTCGTTTCTTCCCCAAATGTCGAGTTTAGTTGTCTATCTCCTAGTATTCTGTGGAATCAAGAGGGTTTAGAAAATCACTTCCGGTATTCGTGTGCGAATTAATGGAACCAATAGTTATCTGCTTTGTCACCTATATTGCTATCAAAGGATAAATTTAGAAAATAGTTGCACGAAATCCCATTGGTCTAAAATCCAAGCTCAATTAATGTAAATTCAAACCAAATTAATTTAAACCTGAACTCATTAAGCACTTTTTTCTTTTCGTTATCTCCACAACTAAAGTCTTATCCCTGCTCATATTCCACCTACTCTGCATTTTAAATTTTGAAAGACAGAAATGTCATTTTCAAATCATTTATTCATCAATCTAAGCATATCCATTTTGTTGTAATTCTTATTCTTCATGTAATGGATACTATAAACAAACAAATATTTAACAAGATGGACTACTTTTGACTCATTAATTTGAATCCTAATTGGAGTGCTTGGTTAGAATTTGACATTTGTGTGGGTAAAAATTGGAATTTAGCAATTAAAGATTTCACAAATATCACCATTCAAAATCAAATTTTAATTTTTTTGTGGGTTCAAAACTTCAAACAGTATATACAATTTAATTGAAAATGTTGGGGAAAACAGATTTACTGTAGTAAGTTCCTTGCCGCCCACAAAGGTAGAATGCTGTAGATATCAAAATTACTATGTAAACAGCAGATAGTAAACGCTACAAATACTGGGTATGACAGAATTATCGCTATTCAGTCCCTAGTTCAAAGTGTAAATATAAAAGTTGGATGAGCCAATTATTTATTTGGCCTTATGCTATGCAGAAATAGTTTATCAAAAAACTAATGGCTTCGTGGTGAAGCCTTCATGGGCAAGGTTGCCAAGTTTGTTATGCCACTAAGGATGGTAAAAGGTCCATTGAATCAGATCATAATTTCCAATAAAAAAATTAAAACCTAAGTATAAAAATGTGTTTTAAAAAAAAATGAGTAATTGAGGGTCTGGGACAACTTGAATTTTATTATAGGATCAAATGAGCCTTCAAGCCTATAATTAGTTGTTTCATTCATCAGACAAGTTCTCCAACATGTAATCAGTAGTTGTACCATCATGTTGATGAAGGAAAATCGCAAGAGCACCAAAGTTTAAGCAAATGTTGATGAAGGAAAATCGCAGCACTACAACAACCCAAACAAGACAAAGTAAAGAAAGTGGCAATTCCATTCATTGAAAAAGTTGATGATTTGCTAAACGAAGTTCCCAGCTATCGATGGTTCTGAAAATAATAAAGAAATATAAAGATAGAACACAGGAACAATCGTTTCGACATTTTTTTCTTCTCAAAATTTTTAGAAGATAAAATAAAAATAGCATACCTGGGAGCCAGCCATCTCAGCCTCGAACTGCTTGACGAACTCCTCGACCATTTCAGCATCGGCGCCCTCGGCGATATTGGTGGTTCTCGTGGCGGACTCCAAACCCCTGACCGCCTCACGCGTCTGCTGCGTCAGCTTCTCCAGTGCCTCGGATGCGTGGGATCCCTTTGGAGGGATCCTCTGCTTTCCCTTTCTCCTCGCGCCCGGGTCCGGCAGGCCCATCCCCAATCCCTTTACTTGCGGTGAGGAAGACGACGAGGACGGAGACGCATCCTTCCCCACTCTCCCATCCGTATTGCGATCGCTCCTATCAATCTCATCACGGCACCGAAATCAAAGAAGAATTCGAGACAATAAAACAACAAACAAACATACAAAAAAGGATCGCTTTGGATAAGCGATGGTGAATAGAAAGGGAACAGTAGAGATTGACTACCTCTGGGAGGGAGTGAGATCGATATGGGAGAAATCGTCCAAAGCGCCTGAAACAAAGAAAACAGGCCGAATCAAGAACAAAATAAGGAATTGAACGAGCACATGAGAAAGAAAAGGCGTAGTAGTACTGTCGAGCAGCTGGTCTAGCTCATCGGCGGAAGAAAGGCCGACCATGCCGACGGAACCGGAAGCCGGCTAGGGTAACCGCCTTCGAGGCGTCGTGGTTTGCGGCTGCTCGTCGTGGACCTTGATCAAATTTGTCAACGCTGATAAGATTCATTTTGCCCGTCCAATTTTGATCTCCGGGCGCCCTACTCAGCCTTTGTCTCTCTCCTTTGAGGCTTTCTGAGCTGCAGACACACGTTCCTTCGGTCCTGCATCCAGGGTTAGTCCAAAACACAATGCAACAATAAAATATTTATTTATACAGTCTTAGCTGTCTTGGTTCTGATTTTGGTCTCCAAAATGGAGTCCTAGGTCGAACCGACGCCTACTGTTCCCTCGACGGGGAACGCGTCCTCACCTACTCCTCTCGGGAGAATTTACCTGATGCCAACCGCTCCTTTGGTTGGACTTTTGTCTGGCGGTCCTTTGCCAGGGCTTGGATGTCGAGCTGTCCTTCGCTCGGTGCCTAGCATTCCTTCGCTAGGGCTTTAGTCCCAAGTTGTCCTTCGTCTGGCGCCTAGCAGTCCTTCGCTAGGGCTTTGATACTGGCAGTCCTTTGCCAGTTGCCTAGCAGTCCTTCGCTAGGGCTTGGATACTGGCAGTCCTTCGCCAGCTGCCTAGCAGTCCTTCGCTAGGGCTTGTCTCTGCACACTTGAGTAACATTATTAGATCACAAATAAATTTAACTTTGAATCCTTTGCCAATATCAAAACCAGGTTCGATATGGTGCTTCCTGCACCAACAATCTCCTCCTTTTTAATTATGTCAACATAATTCAAAGTTAAGTAAAAAACTTTATAACTGTTAAGAACATAATGTAAAAATGAAGTATAGCAATTTTACACAATTCAATGTTAAGTAAAAACTTTATAACATTTACTAACACAAGGTAAGAGTTAAAAAAAACACTTTTATTTCTCATAAAAACCTTTATTTCTTATACTCCCCCTAAAACCCTGAGTACTTGTGTTATAATACTTAACTTTGACCTTTCCTTCCCCTTTGACATATATCAAAAATAAACATGGGTGAACAAGGTAACTAATAGGGAGGTTTGAGTTTTATCAAAAGAAATTTAAGTAAAGGAGTTCAAAAGCATAGTTTTCAAAAGAAACTTTAAGTAATGGATTTCATAATTTTCAAAGAAATGAATGTTTTGAAAATACATGAGGCTCCCCCTTAATGTGATAACTCTTCTACTTATATTTTAGAAAAAGCTTGCAAAAACTTGTAACATAGTTTTCAAGAAAAACTTAACCGTAACTTACTTAGCCAACATTTTGAAAACAAGTTTTCCTTAAAAAGTTTCAACTTTTGCACTCATAGAGAATTTTCCTTAGTACATATTTTGTGCATTAAAAATCATTTTTACTTGAAAAACCTTTAAATAGACAAGTTTTTGCTGAAACATAGATCTGTTTACTAAGAAAACCTTACTTAGAAACATTTGTCAAAAATTTTCAAAGGTTTAGCTCAGACAAACTTTGTTTACTAAGATATATTTTCAAAAATAACTGCACTTCGTGCTTTAGAGGTTTTGAAAGTACTTTGAAGATGCTTAGACCAATTTTAAAGGAAAAATTGGTCATATATCAGTAAGGAACTTTTTTTTTAAAAAACATTTTAAGGAAAAATTGTGTGTATCAGAGCTTATGAGTTTTGAAAGTAAAAATACTTAGTATAATTTTGAAAGCACACAGATTAAATTGCACTAAAAAGACTTCGCTTTGAAAGATATTGTGCAATTTTGAAAAAGGATTTTGTATTTTTAGCCAAGTCTTTAGAGAATTCACGTACTTAGAACACTATTGTCTTGGAAAAGTATTAGAACTTTTTAAAACATTATATTTTGAGATATTATGTAAATTTTGGAAAATATAAGTACTTTTGAAAACTATGCATGTAAGTACTTTTAAACATAATATTTTAAAAGAATTTAATGTGATTTTGAGATCATGATACTTTACTTGGTTTCTTTTCCAGTCTGACACAATCCTAGGGAACCTTATTAACTACAAGGACATTTTCCTAAGTGTCCTGGAAATTTTTCAACCCAAGTAAATATTATTTCAAAAGGTATTTCAAACAAAATATTTTAAAATAATATTATTTTGTAAGACAAATGTTTTCGACACAATTTTGAAAATATAGTGTATGAAAACATATTATTTAGAAATGTTTAATAACTCTTTTAAGTTGACCTCCCCCTAAACTTGATACAGTCCTTGGAAGCTTGTTGACCACAAGTATTCTTCCTCTGAGTTCTTAGGGTTCAGTTCATATCAAAAGAATTATTTAATAATTTCAAGGATAAATGCCAAGGAAAATACTTGTTAGAAATAATTTCTTTTGGTTTAGACTCCCCCTAAATTTGACACATCCTTGGAGTCCTTGTAGATCATTAAGTAGACCTTCCTTTGTGTCTTTAGGGTTTACTAACATCAAAAGGGTAGTTTTGAATACTAGTAGGGTATAATTTTTAGTAAATTCAATTTGAGCAGAAACCCTGTTTTCGAAAAACATTTTGAAATAATAATGGTTTTTGTAAAGCACAATTTAAAAAAAAATATTGATTATTGGAAAACATAGTATTTTTAAACTTCTTTTAATTTGATCTCCCCTTAGATTTGACACAGTTTGGCTTTTATCTAAGTTCCTTAAGGGGTTTCAGTGTTGAGCAAGTTTGACTATGTTGACTAGGGTTGACTGTTTTGACCATGTTTGACCAATTAATGACTAAAACAAAACAAGCCCTAGATTATATTTAAAACAAGACTATTAACATGAAATTTAAAAAAATGTTAGAATTGAAAGAGTAGGGTACCGTAAACCAAAAAAAGGATAATTTTGAATAACTTTTGAAAACATTTTTTTTTTATTTACAAAGATAGCGAATTATGCTTATAAGTCCTAGATGTCTCACCCAGTTCTACATGACCAAGCATGTTAACCTTATGGGTTTTGTGAGACAAATATTTTAATTTTGAACAGTTAGATTAATTCAAAAAGTAATTAGTTTTAATCTATACTTAACTGAAAATTGTGTTAGATTTGAATTTGACAAAAAGTAATTTGAATTTGAAATTCAAAAATTGGCTTCCAGGTCTTGGCGAGGCACAAGGCCTTCTTTGGCCGTAGCCTTATGGGATCATCCACCCTTTCCTTGACAAAGCCTTTTAATGAAATTTCATTTTCAAAATTATTCTTTGAAAAATTTCTGGTCTAACTAGTTTGGATCTTGGATCGGTAGCTTCGGCTAGTTTCACCAGTCTAAAGAGATCAAGTGAACTTGATCTTATTAGAATTGGTTTCCCTAACGTACTATCATCTCACCTCCATCCAATACTATGTTGTCAAGTTTCAGTTAGGTTTGTTTGGTCCTTATACTAACCATTCCTAATTTTAAGCAAGAAATAAATAACTGAAATAAAAAGAAACACATAATTAAAACAAACAATTGTCTAGGTAAGGTCACAATTGGAGTAATACTCCGGATTTTCGAAATCAACAAGATTATGAATTAAATTTTCTAACTTATTGACCTTATGTTTTAGGGTTTCATTTTCTTGTTTCAATGTTCTGAAATTTGCTTTAATTAAGTTACATGAAGCAATCACATTATTCAAGGTAAATAATGGATTTTCAAACACTGTAAATTTACCTTTGTTGATTGTTTGTTCGGCATTCTTGGTAGCTCTTTTATCTGTGCATTCACTTTTGTAATGCCCAAACTCCTGGCACTTGAAGCATTGAATACGACTTTTGTTCTTTCGTGCTTTTGGAGTTGATTCCTTTGTCGCTGTCGGTGGTGTCGTTCGAATCTTACGAGTAGGACACTCACTTTGGTAGTGCCCTCTCTCCCTGCATGTGTAACAAATTACATGATTAAAATCTGATTTTACACTTTTACCTTTTGGTTCCTTATTGGGAATCTCCCCCTTGATTCTTGCCGCCTCGGATCTGGGCTCATCTTCTGATTCTGTGTCTGAGTCAGACTCGGGTACTGGTTGAAGCTCCTTCTTTGGTGGTTCTTTAGGAGTTTTCCCTGCAATAAAATTTACACCTTCCTCGACCATTATAGTATCTGTTTGATTATTTAATTCTAAATTTGAAAAGAATTCGAAATCGGTTACCGTCTCAGTCAATTCGTCGTCTAATTCTGGTTCGATTTTGGATTCGGGTTCAGACTCTGACTCGGCTATTTGTGCTTGGACTGAAAGGGCAAGATAATTTACCTGATCTTCTTCTTCATCTGAGATCTCTTGATGAAGGTTAACCAATTTTTCCCAGATTTCTCTAGCACATCTGCATGGACCTACTAGTTCGAGTTGCTCCTTGGTTAGACCACATTGTAGGATTGCAGTTGCCCTTGCATCGGTCTCGATTTGATTGAGGGTGTGTTCATCCAGTTTATCCCACTCGATTGATGACTCATCTTCTACGGGAAAAGAGAATCCCGTTTGGATGATTCACCATAAGTCTATGTGGGCATTCAGAAGGGACTCCATTTGACATCTCCAAAACTTAAAGTTGTCGCCGGAGAATAGTGGTGGTCGGACACTGTTCCATTCTTGATTGGCCATTTAAAACGATAGATCTTGCACACAAAAAGAAAAAATAGAAATGTACCAAGACTTGGTCTTGGATTAGTAGTGCGGGAGAGAGAAAAATATCCAAAAAAAAAAATACTACACGAGTTTCGAGGCAGAATAATAAAATATTAAGAAAAAGTTTTGACTAATTTTTGAAAATGGTGGCTTTATCAATTTTGATTAATGATGAAAAGGTAAGACTTTAATGTTGGGAGAAAATTTGCTCAACTTAATGTCGCATGATTTTCGAGAAAAATAATATTAAAATAATAATAAAAAAGTTTTATGACAAAATTTCAAAAATTGATTATTTTATCAATTCTGACATATAGTGAAAAAATGAGAATTCAAATTTGAAAAAGGCGTAAGAATATTTTAAATTCACCCACAGATATTATTTATTTTTAAAATAAAAGGTGGAAAAGATGTAGTGGTGTTGATTAAAAAAAAGAAAAGAAATAAGATAAAAAAATTTCGTAAATCCGAAAAACTTTCAAACTGGTGGTTGCACCAAGTTTGAACTACCCCGCTCTGATACCACTTGTTGGATCGAGAAAACCGATAGAGGGGGGGGTGAATATCGGAAATCGTTCGGATTTTCGTAAAGAGCACATACGCAGCGGAAATAAAATAAAACAATCACAGCACAAAGACACAGTCGATTTACTTGGTTCGGAGCCTGTGTCGACTCCTACTCCAAGGCCCACGGTCGTTGACCGTTTACTTTGGGCAATTCTATATACGCGCAAATCAGTTTACAATAATTTATTACAAGTAAGTGCACTAACAATAATAATAAAAAATTCGATCTTCGTTACCGACGTCCGGAGTGGATTGACTCTTTCAGGGCAGCGGGACGTCGTCGGCTCGAGTTGGAGTGTTTCCGGAGCAAGGCACGAGCGTAGAAGATCTTTGGGGCGTTGAGAGAACAGTTGTCTTGAAGCCTTGGTCGAGGGCCCTTTATATAGGGCCAGGGGGCGCCCGGGACGTCGGGGGCGCCCCCCACGTGGCCTTTGATCCGCCAAAGTCTCGGTCGTGTCTGATCCTCTGGATCCGCTTTGACCGGGGCGCCCGGAGCGCTCGGGGCGCCCGGATTGACCGGGTCAAACTTTATCCGCTTGGCTTCGAGGGTTTTTGGTTCGATGCATGCGCATGGGGGCGCCCGGGACGCTGGGGGCGCCCGGGAGCAGCGCGGGCGCCCGGGAGCACGGGGGCGCCCCGCCCAGCAGCTATTCGAACCCTTTTTCCTTTGACATGTTTTGTATGTACCTTGGGGGCGCCCGGGACACTCCGGGCCCCCTACTCAGCCTTTGCCTCTCTCCTTTGAGGCTTTCTGAGCTGCAGACACACGTTCCTTCGGTCCTGCATCCAGGGTTAGTCCAAAACACAATGCAACAATAAAATATTTATTTATACCGCCTTAGCTGTCTTGGTTCTGACTTTGGTCTCCAAAATGGAGTCCTAGGTCGAACCGACGCCTACTGTTCCCTCGACGGGGAACGCGTCCTCACCTACTCCTCTCGGGAGAATTTACCTGATGCCAACCGCTCCTTTGGTTGGACTTTTGCCTGGCGGTCCTTTGCCAGGGCTTGGATGCCGAGCTGTCCTTCGCTCGGTGCCTAGCATTCCTTCGCTAGGGCTTTAGTCCCAAGCTGTCCTTCGCCTGGCGCCTAGCAGTCCTTCGCTAGGGCTTGGATACTGGCAGTCCTTCGCCAGCTGCCTGGCAGTCCTTCGCCAGTTGCCTAGCAGTCCTTCGCTAGGGCTTGGATACTGACAGTCCTTCGCCAGCTGCCTAGCAGTCCTTCGCTAGGGCTTTATTTCTGCACACTTGAGTAACATTGTTAGATCACAAATAAACATAACTTTGAATCCTTTGCCAATATCAAAACCAGATTTGATATGGTGTTTCCTACACCAACAGTATACTATGAGGGCCACTACATAGGATAAATGGAGTATGAGCTTACCTCTTGCGACCGATGGAAGCTTGCATTGCTGTTGACTAATACAGAATATGGGTGGTCACATGTGGACTAATAGGGACTAAGAGATTATACGTTGTAGTTGGCTGCGGATGCTGATGGATGGTTGGCGACTAGAGCTTGGATTTTATGGCTATGTGCGCAATGGCAGGGTGAACATTGCAGGTTGATCGACGGTCAGTCATGATTGCTTGGCCAATTGTTTGGTTTTCAAGTTTTGGTGCTATGATGTGTGGTTGGCACTTCAATTCTTGTTTTGACGGTGGCTATTTTTTGGGAGGTTGGTACAGTGAGAGTGCACATCATATATATGAGTTAATACCTTGGATAGTTATCCGGATCTGGTACTCATTAAAAATTGAAAGACTATCTTTGGATTTATCTTTCATAAAAAAAGAAGAATATATCGATAATAATGATATACTAAAAAATTTTGTATGGTATTATATAGTTCTAAACTTTTTGATATCATTATACCAAAATATAGAACAAATTAGTAGGCAATTGGTTAATTATAATTTTTACTGTTTCTATCCTGCATAACTTTTCTTTATAGTTTTGTTTTTTTTACTTCCTTCGTTTAGATGCTTTTGTTCTATAATTAGTGGACAATTTGGTAAATATATTTTTTTCTTTTATAATTTTAGTATAATGGTATTATAGTGATATCATACCAAAATTTTAATATACCAAAATTTTTAGAATGAATGGTATGAAATTTATACCCTATTAAAAATTTAATATACCAAAGTTATAGTATATTGAATTTTAGATATGTTCAAAAGCATAACCAGGATTCAAAACTACTTGGTACAAGCTCTTCAGCATGTAACTCTGAATGGGACACGATCCCATGCCAGTTGGCATAAGCACTCGTGGTAGGGTCGCTGAATGGAACATGGTGTTGGGACTCATAGGAGAGCTAGATAGGGGGGTGTTTAGCTTCGATTTGCTTGTAGAAAATTTATCGCCGCGAAAGACTCCAAGCAATGCTAACACTCAAGGATTTACTTGGTATCTACCTCCTTGAGGTGACTAATCCAAGGATCCACTCTCCTCACTCTCTCATACACTATGAAAGATCTCCTTCTTGAGGTGGAGAAACCTCTTACAAGCTTACAAGAAGAATAACAAGAGAAAGCAAATACAATAGAAAATCTTACAAGATTTACAACAACAAGCTCTCTTTGCTTTCCTTACTTTCTTCAAACTTGAGATCGCCTCTAAAACTTTGGAAGTGCAACAACACTATGCCTCAAAGCTTCTCTTGAAATGGCGAGGAAGGAGGAGAAGAACTGCGCGAGCCCTGTCGAGCGATACCGCTTCAAACCTACGTGAAAACCCTATATACCCGACGCCTAGGGTTTCCTAATCGTTTACCACGTCAGACTTAGCCGTTCAACGGCTATATTTTGAAGCTTAATCGATTAGCCAATCGATTAAGAACAACCTTAATCGATTGCTGAATCGATTCAGCACCTTTCTGTGCTCTCGCGTAATACTGCCGTAATCGATCACCCAATCGATTACCAGACCTCTTAATCGATTGATCAATCAATTAAGAAAAGGCTGAATCGATTGCTCAATCGATTCAGCCACCTTCTTTTTCGCAACTTATTTCTCCCAATCGATCCACACCTTCCTTAATCAATCACCCAATCGATCAAGAAGGCTTCTGTTTGCGAGAAACCAAACTTAAATCGATTACCCAATCTATTGAGTCCAACCCTAACTTGTGTGCACAAGTCTAAGGTTCACTTGTCTAATCTTGGTTAACCACGACATGTTAGGACTTCCCTACCAAGTGTCCGGTCAACCCTTTTGACCAACCTGGATTTCTCCTGCCTAGCTCCCAGCTAGGACTTAACCTGATTCCCAACCAGGACTTTACCTAGTCCCACTAGGTCTTTTCCCATGCCAGCGTGCGATCTCCCCGATCCACCTGGACTTTACCTAGTCCCACTAGGTATGCCTAGTCCCCATAGGTCTTTTTCCATGCCAGCGTGCGATCTCCCCGATTCACCTGGACTTCACCTAGTCCCACTAGTTATGCCTAGTCCCCCTAGGTCTTTTCCCAGTCAAGTCTCCAGTCAACCTTGACCCACTTGACTCACACGATATTCAAACATCATTATCAAATATCGAAACATCCAACCTTAAGCTTACCAAGCTTACCAGACATAAGCTCACCCGACTTGCACGGGACCCACTTGACTCACACGATATTCAAACATCATTATCAAACATCGAAACATCCAACCTTAAGCTTACCAAGCTTACCAGACATAAGCTCACCCGACTTGCACGAGCACCTGTGGCAGGGATGATGCCTTCATGTGTTGACATTCAATCTCCATTTTTGCTCATTTTGCTCTCTATCATAAAAAATATACAAGAACAGTTCTCCAAAATAGGAAAGTACCAAAATAAAGCATAAAGAGATAATATCGTGAAATATATATATGTAATGTAGGTAAAAACGTATGTAAAAACGCATCAAAATTTCTATATAAAATATGTGTTGATGCAGTCTGACCCTGATTGTTGTTTTGGTGTTGACATCGATTTTAGTTTAGGTTGATGAGATGATTATGATTAAGTCCTGGTCGTGGACTAGACATACCTAGTGGAACTAGGTTTGATGAAAGCCTGACTTGGAGGGTCAGGTCCTAGCTTGAGAAGCTAGGTGGATGAAATCCTAACTTGGAGGGTTAGGTATGAGAAAATCCTAGCTTGGAGGCTAGGTGTGAAAAGTCATAACTTGGAGGGTTAGGCGTGAGAAAATCCTAGCTTGGAGGGCTAGGTGTGAAAAGTCCTAACCTGGAGGGTTAGGTGTGGAAAAATCCTAGCTTGGAGGGCTAGGTGTGAAAAGTCCTAACCTGGAGGGTTTGGTGTGGAAAAATCCAAGCTTGGAGGGCTAGGTGTGAAAAAGTCCTAACCTGGAGGGCTAGGTGTGAAAAGTCCTAACCTGGAGGGTTAGGTGTGGAAAAATTCTAGCTTGGAGGGCTAGCTGTAAAAAGTCCTAACTTGGAAGGTTAGGTGTGGAAAAATCCTAGCTTGGAGGGCTAGGTGTGAAAAGTCTTAACTTGGAGGGTTAGGTGTGGAAAAATCCTAGCTTGGAGGGCTAGGTGTGAAAAAGTCTTAACCTGGAGGGCTAGGTGTGAAAAGTCCTAACATGGAGGGTTAGGTGATTGGAAATCCCGGTGAGTGAAGCCGGGTCCTGGTGAGTGAAGCTGGGCACGGAGTCTTGGTCTGAGGGACTGAGCACGAGTCAGGGGAGGCTGGGAGCCAGTTCTCTTGACTTAGAGTGGGTTTGGCCTAGCTTGGATCGGTCTGGTGACCGATCAGGGAAGTTGGCACGGAGTTCCCTCGTGGATCGGTCTGGTGACCGATCCAGCGATGTCTGATCGGTCTGGTGACCGATCAGGGAGCATACAGTGAGTTTGGAAAACTTTCTGTGCGGCTCCTGATCGGTCTGGTGACCGATCAGGGTTACTATTCAGATCGTTCTGGTGAACGATCAAATGTCGCGAGTTCCTCACTATGACTGATCAGGATGGAGCCTGATCGGTCTGAGCATGTCCTGATCGGTCTGTGGACTGATGCCCTCAAAATAGGTGTCACGAATGTGGGGGTCTCAAAATTTAGATATTTATAAATGTTGGAAACCCTTTTTGCAATCAAAGTATGAAAACGTAGTAAAGGGGCCACAGGTCGTATTTTTCCTAGGGCTAGTTGAGGTTGTTTGATTCGTGCTTGAGTTTATGTGTCGTTAAATGTTTTGGGTTTCAAGCGAGAATTGGAATTGGTTTTGATTAAAAACGACAATGCAATGGGAATAAAGGTAACTTAACCAAATTAACTAAGCAAGGAAATGCAAACTAGATACCAAGCAAATATATGAACAGCTAATGCAAAGGTAGTGCCAAAACTCCTCTTGCTACCAAATGCAAGCAACTAAAAACTCCTATGACGAAATAGGAATTGAAATTCAGAAACTAATTGGTTGTAACACAAACTAACATCAAGCATCCTCTTTACATTCAAGGTAGCATTTACTTGATACCGAAACTGATTTGTGATACACAGTAAAGAAATTGAAACAACTTGATACAAGGAAAAATGAACCTTAATGCTGAAAGAAGAAATCCAGATTTGAAGTGCAGAACAGCTCAGAAACAGAAAATGCAAAGACAGTGCAGAATTGCAAATGCAGAAACTGAAGTGGCACATGCAAATGCAGAAACTAAAGTGGCACACAAGGAAGGGCTGATACACACATTACAACCCAATTTCAGAGATTGATATCCATTGCTTTTGAATGCAACAAATTGCACGTGAGTTCAGAAGTTAGAACTCAGCTTACTTGTACCATTTTAGAAATAAGAAGCTGAAGATTTCAGAAATTAAAGCTGGATGGCAGAATTGGAAACTTGAATGGCAGGTCTGGAATTCAGAAATGCAGAAACGATTACTGCAGAAATAAAACTTCGAACCAAAAGCAAAACAAACCAAGCAACTGAAATTGAATGCGCAAAACCAATGTTGGAAAGGATTAAGAAGATCTAATGTAACTTGACTCAAATTCAGAAACACGAAACTGAGAAATTGCAGATCCTAGCTTGATACGCAAGCTGAACTAAAAACGTGAACTGATACGCAGCAGTAAACTATGGAAATGAACTGAAATCTCAAACTAGTGTTTACTAAACAAGTTCACTAACTAACTACTTGCTGAATGAAACCTAATTAAGCAGAAAACAATTCAGAAAGGTTAAACTACAGCTGATAAAGAAAGTTCAGAAATGAAACACTGCAGAAATGAAATTACAGCTACAAATCGAAAATTCAAGAAGAAAATTAATCCTCAATCCTCCCTTAGCTCAAGTACTCCTTGTTCGTCATGCAAGGGTGAGCCTCGAACCCGTAAGCTCAGCAAATCAGTGGAAAATCCGTCTCTGTGATCAAATCCATTCAAACTCTGCTCAAGCTGAAAACAGCAATCGATTTCTTCAACCTTGCTGTGTGGATTGCGACGATGACTTGGGAATGCTCCGAGCCTTCCAGGGAACCCCTCCAGATAGCTCGGATGAAATGAAGATGGTGCACAACTGAGATTGATGAAATCAGATGACAGAGCTACGGAAACCTCACGAAACTCTGTCTTTGGGCAAAATTCAAGCTGGAAACTTCTCAGCGAGCTCTCCCCACTGACCTAGCACTTGTTCTAATGAAGGATCGAGTGGTCGGGCCTCTTAGATGGAGAATTTACTAAAGAACAGGAAGAAAACGAAAAAGAAGACACTATTGCGGCGAAGACGCGACAAGGGATGAAGCTGCGGAAATTTTGATTAAGTACTTAGCATTGGACGGTTCAGATTGATTTGGCTTGATCCAACGGCTGATCTTCATCCGATCTGAACCAAACTTTGATAATGTTGATCAAGGGTCAGGATCTGCCTCGTGGTAGCTTGGATCCTCCAGATTTGCAACGGATGGTCCAGATCAACCTAATCTTTGAATGGACAGTCAAGGGCCCTCCGAGCCTGATCCAACGGTTGAATAAGCTCTGATTGGGATGACACCTTCAGATCTTGATCAGAGTGCTTGATCAGCCCTAACCCTAGCATGGATTGCTCAGATGGTCCCAGATGGCTCAGATCTAGCCGCTTTTGAATCGGACGGCCCAGATTAATCCGAAGCTTGATAACTCGATCCGGGTCCTCTTCCGACTCAAGTTTGACCCAGTATGCCCTAGGTCCATGATCCTTTCATGCCTACAAAAAATAGATCAAAAATTTAGTGGCCAAATAATCCAAATATGTAAAGATTTGCAATTAAGTCCAAAATAAAGATAAGTCCTAGAACCTAGGGTAAATTCACAATTAAGCAAGTAAAACATGGGTCAAACATGGATTTTAGCAACTAAAATAATCAATAAAATGGTACTTATCAGTGACCGATCAGGGGTTTGGACTGCGAAGCTGAGAAATCACCCTGCAAAGGGGTGGATCGGTCTGGTGACCGATCCACGACTTCGGATCGGTCTGGTGATCGGTCCCGGAGAAGTCGCGATTTCTGATTGCGCGTTGGGGACCGATCAGGATGGAGCCTAATCGGTCCGAACCCAGCTTGATCAGTCTGGTGACCGATCAGGAGTCACTCTGATCGGTCCGGTGACCGATCAGTAACTGGCAGCTTTAATTCGAAAACGCCGTCAGAGCTCTGATTTCGTCTGTTTCTCTGCTGATTCGCTACTGATTTCTGCTCCTAACTACTGATTGTTGATTCTCTGCTTGATTTGCTGTGCTAATAGTCTGATTAAGTGTGCAGGTGACAGGAGTGGATTCAAACACTCAAGGAGAGTCAATGGGAGTCTTTCCTTGGAGCAGGTTTGTCCATTTTCCATCTCAGGTTGCAATGGATGCTGGCGCTGCTGACTGGGGCTCGGCTGAGAGAAGCTCAGGGAGTCCAGAAGAGCTCAGTGGTAGGTGGGCAGTTGCAGGTGAGCAACTGGAGGCTGCAGTGAGATGGCTGTGACCTGGGATCAGTGAGGAGAGACTTAAGCGCTTGGTGGCGAACAAGTCTCAGTAACTAAGCAATCCAAAGAATTCTTGCGACATCTCTGGTTCTGCTCATGCGATTACTGTGATTCATCTCTCGAGCAACTCTACTCTGAATCTTGAAGCAACCAACTGTTACTTGAGCACTTGGGAAGGAGAAACAAGAAGCTTGGCTAGTCTATCTGCGAGAAGACATGAAGAAGGGAGTTCTTACGTGAGATCTGCGCTGAGTGGAGCGTGGTGAGGAGTTTGCTTGTGTTCCTGCCGTTCTTTGTGCTCAGTAAGGCTTCTTCTTGTATTTCCTGTACTTAATACTTCATCATCTTAAAACGCTGTGGAGAGGTTACTCCACCGAGAAGGAGGTTGCATTTTATCCGGATTTTCCGGAGCTTGATCTGCCGACGATCAAGGGATCGCCCACCTTAAGGGTACGGCAAGGAGTAGGATCAAGTTATCCCCGAACCTTGTAAATCCTCTTTGTTAGCGTTCTTGTGCTTGTGCTTAGCTTAGTGTTTAGATTCTGCATACTCTGTTTTTGTATTGCTTCCGCTGTGCTATTAACATTCAAGTGCAGAAATCCTAAAAGCGAAAGAAGTTTTGTGTCTGGCTACATTCACCCCCCCTCTCTAGCCATCCAAGTTCCAACAAGTGGTATCAGAGCTTGGGGCTCTGTTCAAGCGGATTAACAACCGAGAGCTATCAACAATGGCTTTGAGAGAAGGTTTTAGCACCACTCGACCACCCTTCTTCGATGGTTCAGATTTTTAATATTAGAGGTCGAAGATGGAGTACTATCTCAAGATAGACATCAACACTTGGTTCGCTGTGAAGGAGCGTTTTTCCCCTCCAAAGGATGATGAAGGAAAAGAATTGGAATCTTGGCGTTGGTCAGCTGAGCAAACCAGGAAGAGTGAAGCCGACGCGAAGGCGGTGGTGACTTTGCAATGTGGCATGAACAAAGATCAACTCATCAAGGTTGATCCCTTTATGAGTGCAAAGGATTTATGGAATAAGCTCATTGAACTCCATGAGGGCACCGGAGATTCAAGAATTGCCAAGAGGGACTTATTCCTCAACCAACTACAAAACCTCTCCATGAAGGAGAGTGAAACGGTGAGTGAACTACATAGTCGGTTCAAGGAAGTCCTCAATGGTCTCCACTCTATTGATGAAAAGGTCGAGAACCGCGACCTTGTGAGGTATGTGTTGAAAGCTTTTCCAAGGAATGCTTTGTGGTCATCCATGGTGGATGCCTATAAAGTTTCTAAGGATTTATCAATTGTAAAGTTAGATGACTTATTTTGTGAAATGGAGCTTCATGAAATGGATAACAAATGCCCCAAGGAGAAGGGGATTGCCTTAGTTGCAGGAGAAAAGATTAAGAAGAAGAAGGAGAAGGAAGTCTCTTCATCTTCATCCTCATCCGAGTCCGAGTCCGATTCCGAGGAGGATGGCAGTGGGTCTTCTTCCTTTGAGATGACAAACTTTGTTAGGAGAATGATGAGGAAGAGCCGGCACTTCAAGGGTAAAGGTAACCCTAGTGAAGTTAAGGTTGATAAATCTAACATTACTTGTTACGAGTGTAGCAAGAAAGGGCACTTCAAGAGTGAATGCCCAAAGCTAAAGAAAAAGGAGGAGAAATCCAAGAAGAAGAAGAAGAAGAAGGCCTTGAAGGCCACATGGGATGAATCCTCCTTAAGTTCATCCGATGAGGAGAAGGATGAGAAGAGTACTCGCCATGTAGCACTCATGACACTTAAAGATCAAGAGAGCAGTGATGAATTGAGTGACTCATCAAACACGGCTTCATCATCTTCGGATGATGAAGAGGTAATTACTCTCGAACTCGATAAATGCTATAGAACAATTGCATGCTTAACCGATTTGTTGAAAAAGTTAAAAAATAAGGTTAACTCATTGAAAATTGAAGTTGAACAGTTAACATCCTCTAAGGATGAGGATGTTGATGATTTGCATATTGAGATGTTAGAGGATGAAAACAAATCTTTGAAAAGTGAAGTTGAGAGACTCAAGAGTGTTCTTGAGAAATTCTCAACAAGCTCAAAGACTCTAGACATGATTTTGAATGCCCAAAGGGTAGTCTACAATAGGGGCGGTATTGGTTACCGACCCAAAGAACCATCATTTGTGTCCCTAATGTCTAGGACTGATGTTAGACAATTTAAGGCTCCTAGGGTTCAAAGGAAAGTAGTCAAGGCAAGGGTGCCTAAGTCTTGCTTAGTAGGTGCTTTAGGTCCCAAAATTTGGGTACCTAAATCTTCTATTTTTCGAATTGTGTAGGTTGTGATTGAGGGGGAGCATTTATCAACTTGGTTCGTTGATAGTGGGTGCTCCAAACACATGACCGGTGATAGATCCCTATTTACTACCCTTCAAAGAAAAAGTAGAGGTAATGTTTCCTTTGGTAACAATGGTAGTCTTAAGGTTATAGGAATAGGAGACATTCAAATATCCGAATGTCTTAGGATTAAGAATGTCCTTCTAGTCAAGGGGATGACATTTAATCTCCTAAGTGTCAGTCAATTGTGTGATGCGGGTTACACAATTGATTTCCAATCAAGTCAATGTCTAGTTAGACAACATGACACATTTGACACGGTACTAGTAGGCACAAGGATAGATAACATTTACCAAGTTTCATTTAAAAGTGCTACTAATGCTTTTGTTAAGTGTTTCATGTCAAGAGAAGATGAGTCTAACCTTTGGCACCGGAGACTAGCACATGTGAACATAAAGAATATCCAGAAATTGGCCAACAAGGGACTAGTACGTGGCTTACCAAGCATCAAGTATGAAAAGGATAAACTTTGTGATGCATGTCAAATGGGTAAGCAAACTAAATCTGCACATAAAGGTAAAAGCACTGTAAGTACTTCTACCGCATTGGACTTACTTCACATGGACTTGCTTGATTGTAGCACTATTATATCCTTGAATGGTAGTATATATTGTTTTGTTATCATTGATGATTTTACTAGATATACATGGACCTATTTTCTAAAGTATAAGGATCAAACTTTGGATGTTTTTATTTCCTTTTGTAGAAGGGTTGAAAATGAAAAATCATCAACAATTAAAACAATTAGGAGTGATCATGGAGGTGAATTCCAAAATCAAAGGTTTTTAGAGTTTTGTCAAGATAGAGGGTATAGGAATGAGTTCTCCACTCCTAGAACACCACAACAAAATGGTATTGTAGAGAGGAAGAACCGAGTCTACAAGAGGCGCACGAAGCATGCTCAATGAGTACTCATTACCGGGGTACTTGTGGGCCGAAGCTGTAAACACAGCTTGCTACGTGCAAAACCGGGTCCTCATTCACAGATTTCTAGGAAAGACTCCCCATGAACTTTGGTTTGGAAAACCACCTACGGTTAAACATCTTAGGGTGTTTGGTTGTAAGGTGTTCATTCTAAACACCAAGGACCATCTTGGAAAGTTCACAGCAAAAGCTGATGAAGGGATACTGGTCGGGTACTCCCTCTTTAGCAAAGCCTACCGAGTCTACAATAAGAAGTCTAGACTGGTTGAAGAGTCTTCTGATGTTGTTTTTGAGGAAATTCCCAAAACAAATGACCAACCAGAAGATGTTGAAGGAGCTCAATTCGAACTCAGGCAACTGGGTTTGGATGAAAGTCCAAATGTTGTAAATGGTGGTGATGAGTCTGATGACAGTGAGCCTAGACAATCCATAGATTAGCCGGATCCTGAGGCTGAGCTTGTGTCAAGTGACACCATTCAAGAAGCATCACCAACACCAAGGACAACTAGGTTAGCCTCTAGTCATCCCCAAGACCAAATTGTTGGAGACATCCATCATGGGGTTAGGACTAGATCATTCTTTAGGAATGAGGCTAATGAAGTTGCCCTAATTTCCGAAATTGAACCTAGAAAAATTGACGAAGCATTAAATGATCCCGATTGGATCATTGTCATGCAAGATGAACTAGGTCAATTCGAAAGAAGTCAAGTTTGGGACTTAGTCCCTAGACCTAAGAAGACCACCATTATTGGAACCAAATGGGTCTTCAAAAATAAATTGAACCATAAGGGAGAAATCATAAGAAACAAGGCACGCTTAGTAGCCAAGGGCTACAGTCAAGTTGAAGGCCTTGATTACGATGAGACCTATGCTCCCGTGGCACAATTATAATCCATCCGATTGATGCTTGCATTTGCAGCACATCGTGGTTTCAAGCTATATCAAATGGATGTCAAATCGGCCTTTCTAAATGGTTTAATAAGAGAAGAGGTCTATGTCGAACAACCTTCGGGGTTTGAGAGTACTGAATTCCCAAACCACGTGTTCAAGCTTAAAAAGGCACTTTATGACCTTAAACAAGCTCCCCGAGCTTGGTATGAGCGGTTATCAACTTTCCTCATTGAAAAAAGTTTTGTGAGAGGACAAATAGACCCTACACTATTTCTAAGGAGAGATGGTGATAATATATTTATAGCCCAAGTATATGTCGATGACATAATTTGTGGCTCAAACAACAAGGGCTATTTAAATGAATTTATTGGACACATGGAGAGTGAATTTGAAATGAGTCTAGTGGGAGAGTTGACTTTCTTCCTTGGACTCGAAATCAAGCAAACTCATGATGGAATCCATGTGCACCAATCGAAGTACACTCAAGAGATGCTCCGAAAATTTAACATGAGTGATTCGAAAGAGGTTACCACTCCCATGGCTACAAACACAAAATTAGATAAGGATGAGAGTGGTAAACCTGTTAACCTAACTCAATACCGGAGCATGATAGGTAGTTTGCTATACCTCATAGCTAGTCGACCTGATATATTTTTTGTTGTGGGTATGTGCACTAGGTATCAAGTCTGTGCCAAGGAATCTCATCTGATTGCTGTTAAACGAATATTGAGATACCTTAAGGGCACAATTGGAGTTGGTCTTTGGTACCCCCGTACCGAATCATTTGACCTAATTGGCTACACCGATTCCGACTATGCTGGATACAAGTTGGATCGGAAAAGCACAAGTGGGGGTTGCCAATTCTTAGGATCATCATTAGTTAGTTGGTCAAGTCGGAAGCAACATTGTGTTGCTCTCTCCACGATCAAGGCAGAATATATCGCCATGGGAGAGAGTGTATCGCAATTGTTGTGGATCATTCATACTCTAGAGGACTATAGATTAAGTTACAAGGGTGTGCAAGTGTTGTGTGATAACATAAGCACCATCAACTTAACAAAGAATCCAGTCCATCATTCTAGGACCAAACATATTGAAGTGCGTCACCACTTCATTAGAGATTATGTTGCTAGAGGAGACATTGTACTCTCACATGTGGAGTCCAAATCAAATCAAGCGGACATTTTCACTAAACCACTCCCCGAGAATGAGTTCAGTTTCTTACGAAGGGAGTTGGGAATGTGTCGCGCTTCGTAGGAGTGAAATGCATTCAAAACCCTTCATGATCATCTCAAAATTGTTGGACAACAATTGGGTAACTTGGAAGACATCTCACACAAACTATAATGTTTACCAAAATGTTTTTGTTTGCTAGAAATGGGGTGAAATGCTAGGATCAACTTAATTCCTCGAAATGTCATTGCATCCCTTGAGAAATTAGGTTGACGAGACAATAATCACTAAGTTGACCAAGTATGGGGAAAACCAATGCATAACACATGTGTACTTGGCTCCATGATCATACTTGGACATTCTAATCAAGGAAACTTGATTGGAGACCTTATATCGATACAAACTTGTTTGAAATTGAGTGGATGTTTGTTGTTTGAGTTTGACTCCACTTGGGTGGAGCAAAGTGATTTGTCAAAACCATAAGGACTTTTAATCCTTGTTCAGGGATCAATTATAGTGATGGAAACACTTCCAAGATCGATAATATTCATCAGATCTTATCAGGAATCGATAGGGAGTCTGAATCTGAAATTTCAGATCGTATCAGGAAAATTCAGGGAGCCTGATCGGTCACCGGACCGATCAGGAGTATGTCTGATCGGTCCAAGGGACTGATCCAGCTCTTTCGCGAGAGAATGTCAAAATCTCACTGTGTTGGCCTGGATCGGTCCACAGACCGATCTGGCCCCATGTAGTGATCAGTCCACCGACCGATCAGGAGGCTCACAAAATATCTCGCAAACCCACTGTTCGCTCCCTGATCGATCAGCCGATCGATCAGGGTCTTGCCTGATCGGTCACCCGACCGATCAGGACTATGCCAGATTGATCAGGATGGCTCCTGATCGGTCTGGGCGCTCCCAGATCGAACGGTGATCCATTCGATCACATTAAATTGCGGTTGGTGTACCCATCCACCAACCTATTAACTCCCGTTTTCCCTTACTCCCAAGCCCTAGCCGACCGAAACCCCTCATCTCCTTCATCCTCCTCTTGCGCGTGAGCTCTTCTCCTCTCCCTGTGCGTGTGCGTTCTTCTTCCTGCTGTTGGTGTTCTCAACAACGAGCTCGTGTTCTTGCAAGCTCATTCTTCCCTGTCTGCGTGAGCACTCGAGGTTCTTCTACTCCTTGCGATCTGAGTCCTCTCGAGCTCTCTAAGAACGTGCGAGTTCTGTAGGTTCCGATCTTCTTCAATCCATCGCCATGGCACCTAAGTAAGTTTTTGTTTCGTTTTACCTTACAGATTACTTCATCAATCATGTATTTGTGCTAATCAGAATTTTTATCTTGTGGTGTTTGTCGTGACCTTGCCTATGTCGTGACCTAAACTCTATCACATCTTTCTATCATTTGATTTCTGATCAAATCTTGCCTTACAATTGATTGTGTTGTGATCCATATGATCAAATCATTGTGATTCTTATCGTGCCCTTGATTTTCTATCTTTCCCTGTGGCATTGATCAAACTTATGTTCACTTCTCTGATCAATATCATATTTGATGCCGTGACCAAATGATTCCACCTTTTCTAGAAAGTCATCCAAGGGAAAGGAACCCACTGAAGGGTCCTCCAAAGGCAAAGAGCCGGCTGAGGGTAGCTCACGATCCAGAGCTCCCTCATCCTCTTCAAATCCCCCTCATACCAGATTTCAAAATATTCATTACGCACTAGCCTTTCAATATCACACTTTCAAACTCATGCCCTGTCGGACTGTGGACCAAGCATTCATTTACGAAGATTGTCCGTTGGTACGACAAATCATTGAGCACTACGAACTTCAATCCATTCTTTTCTTTGAGAGGCCAATCAACTTTGATTTGATCTCCGAATTCTATAACAACATGGTCAGTGGAGAGGGTACGGGGTGGAGGACCCGTGTCACCAGTATTGACATTAATTTTGATCTATCTGCTTTCATTGCCTTTCTTGGCTGTCGCCAATCAGATAATGACTTTCCACTCTACCCTTATCTTCCGGATCCACTATCGGTTCCTTTCGATGGAGTCACTCCTGACTCTATCTACAAGTACTTCTTCAGCCATCCCAGGCCAGGGGGTCCCGGTGAGCGCATCAGTGATTTCCCCACATTTGCTGCTCTCCGCCTTTCCCCCGTTGATTATGTCTTGTTTAAGATCATCACTAACTGTCTCATCCCTACTACTTCGAAGCACTTAGATGAGATTCACTCATTCCACTGCTTGATGCTCTATGGGATGCATCAGCAGTTAGACTTTGACTTAGTGACTACCATCTATTTCTCCATCATTACCTATAGTCAAATGTACGGACAGACAGTTTACATGCCATTTGGACATATCATTACTGCCTGGCTGCATTCGGTTGGTGTTGACGTCTTATAGGGCAGCATCGTACCTATGGTTCGGCAGGACTGCCGACTTGACCGACGCATGTTGGCCCAGTCTGGCATTGTTGTCGGACTGCGAGGGCTGAGGTGGAAGGATAGGAGATGTGTAGGGGAGTTACCGAGAGCAGCCCATGATCAGATGCATCAGGAGCCGCCCGCTGCTGCAGAGGGCTACTATGAGTCGGATCCTGACCTTTGCTGGCAGATTGCCGAGCTGGAGCAGACGATCAAGCATGGTCTGCATGTCTCAGAGCTCTGGAGACAGGAGGTCCGCTCTGAGTTTCAGGCTTTCGACCGCAGACTGCTGGCGATCGAGTCTGATGTTTCTGGGATTCGCTCTCGGCAGGAGACTTGGCACGAGGAGTGGCACAGTTGGGCAACTGGTCATCCGTACCAGCCTTCATCCTCTAAAGCGACGCCTTCCAGTAGCACTGCACCAGGGAGCGTTATATATATTTATGATACATTTGATGACGACCCTGCTGCGGATTGATTTGATCTGGGTTTCATGATTTGTGATGACTATTTTGACTTGATGATGATATGTCTATGCTCTGCCTATCATGACTATATTTTTGATGCTGTGTTATGCATCTGACTCTATGACTGGTTTCCTTGTATGCCTTGCCATATTATGCTTATAATTATTCATACGACTGCTATCGTCATGTATGCCTGTATTATGCATTGCTATTGTTATTCTTACTCCATGTTCATATGATACATATGATTGGTTTGTTATGCCTTCTATTTGTCATATGTTTTTCATATGCCTTCAAATTTTTCATACTCTTTATTAATTTGGGATAACCCCTAGGATTGAGGGGGGGTTTTATTTTTAAACTTAACGACCCCTCTAGACCCTTTTCAGTGTTTGACAAAAGGAGAGAGTGTGGTTGGTTAAGTTTGGGATAATTATTAGTAGGGGGAGGATGGGTTGTCAAACAACAAAAAGGGGGAGATTGTCGATGCAGTCTGACCCTGATTGTTGTTTTGGTGTTCACATCGATTTTAGTTTAGGTTGATGAGATGATTATGATTAAGTCCTGGTCGTGGACTAGGCATACCTAGTGGAACTAGGTTTGATAAAAGTCTGGTTTGGAGAGTCAGGTCCTAGCTTGAGAAGCTAGGTGGATGAAATCCTAACTTGGAGGGTTAGGTGTGAGAAAATCCTAGCTTGGAGGGCTAGGTGTGAAAAGTCCTAACTTGGAGGGTTAGGTGTGAGAAAATCCTAGCTTGGAGGGCTAGGTGTGAAAAGTCCTAACTTGGAGGGTTAGGTGTGGAAAAATCCTAGCTTGGAGGGCTAGGTGTGAAAAAGTCCTAACCTGGAGGGCTAGGTGTGAAAAGTCCTAACCTGGAGGGTTAGATGTGGAAAATCCTAGCTTGGAGGGCTAGGAGTGAAAAAGTCCTAACCTGGAGGGTTATATGTGGAAAAATCCTAGCTTGGAGGGCTAGGTGTGAAAAAGTCCTAACCTGGAGGGTTAGGTGTGGAAAAATCCTAGCTTGGAGGGCTAGGTGTGAAAAGTCCTAACCTGGAGGGTTAGGTGTGGAAAAATCCTAGCTTGGATGGCTAGGTGTGACAAAGTCCTAACCTGGAGGGCTAGGTGTGAAAAGTCCTAACTTGGAGGGTTAGGTGATTGGAAATCCCGGTGAGTGAAGCCGGGTCCTGGTGAGTGAAGCCAGGTTGATTGAAGTCCTGGTGAGTGAAGCTGGGCATGGAGTCTTGGTCTGAGGGACTGAGCACGAGTCAGGGGAGGCTGGGAGCTAGTTCTCTTGACTTAGAGTGGGTTTGGCCTAGCCTGGATCGGTCTGGTGACCGATCAGGGAAGTTGGCACGGAGTTCCCTCGTGGATCAGTCTGGTGACCGATCCAGCGATGTCTGATCGGTCTGGTGACCGATCAGGGAACATACGGTGACTATGGCAAACCTATTGATCGGCTCCTGATCGGTCTGGTGACCGATCAGGGAGCATACAGTGAGTTTGGAAAACTTTCTGTGCGGCTCCTGATCGGTCTGGTGACCGATCAGGGTTACTATTCAGATCGTTCTGGTGAACGATCAAATGTCGCGAGTTTCTCACTATGACCGATCAGGATGGAGCCTGATCGGTCTGAGCATGTCCTGATCGGTCTGGTGACCGATCAGGAGGTTTGGACTGCAAAGCTGAGAAATCACCCTGCAAATGGGTGGATCGGTCTGGTGACCGATCCATGACTTCGGATTGGTCTGGTGATCGGTCCCGGAGAAGTCGCGATTTCTGATTACGCGTTGGGGACCGATCAGGATGGAGCCTGATCGGTCTGAACCTAGCCTGATCGGTCTGGTGACCGATTAGGTGTCACTCTGATCGGTCCGGTGACCGATCAGTAGCTGGCAGCTTTAATTCAAAAACGCTATCAGAGCTCTGATTTCGTCTGTTTCTCTGCTGATTCGCTACTGATTTCTGCTCCTAACTACTGATTGTTGATTCTTTGCTTGATTTGTTGTGCTAATGGTCTGATTAAGTGTGCAGGTGACAGGAGTGGATTCAAACACTCAAGTAGAGTCAATGGGAGTCTTTCCTTGGAGCAGGTTTGTTCGTTTTCCATCTCAGGTTGCAACGGATGCTGGCGCTGCTGGTACTGCTGATTGGGGCTCGACTGAGGGAAGCTCAGGGAGTCCAGAAGAGCTTAGTGGTATGTGGGCAGTTGCAGGTGAGCAGTTGGAGGCTGCAGTGAGATGGCTGTGACCTGGGATCAGTGAGGAGAGACTTAAGTGCTTGGTGGCGAACAAGTCTCAGTAACTAAGCAATCCAAAGAATTCTTGCGACATCTCTGGTTCTGCTCGTACGATTACTGTGATCCATCTCTCGAGCAACTCTACTCTGAATCTTGAACCAACCGACTGTTACTTGAGCACTTGGGAAGGGGAAACAAGAAGCTTGGCGAGTCCATCGGCGAGAAGACACGAAGAAGGGAGTTCTTGCGTGAGATCTGCGCTGAGTGGAGCTCGATGAGGAGTTTGCTTGTGTTCTTGCGGTTCTTTGTGCTCAGTAAGGCTTCTTCTTGTGTTTCCTGTACTTAATACTTCATCATCTTGAAACGCTGTGGAGAGGTTACTCCACCGAGAAGGAGGTTGCATTTTATCCGAATTTTTCGGGGTTTGATCTGCCGACGATTAAGGGATCGCCCACCTTAAGGGCACGCCAAGGAGTAGGGGCAAGTTATCCCCGAACCTTGTAAATCCTCTTTGTTAGCGTTCTTGTTCTTGTGCTTAGCTTAGGGTTTAGATTCTGCATACTCTGTTTTTGTATTGCTTCCGCTGTGCTACTAACATTCAAGTGCAGAAATCCTAAAAGCGAAAGAAGTTTTGTGTCTGGCTACATTCACCCCCCCTCTCTGCACATCATCGATCCAACAATTGATATCAGATCAAGGTTGCTCTAAAAAAGGTTAACGATTTCTTGATCTTTTTATAAAATCTTTTTCTTTTCCTTAAATAGTTTCTTTTCCTTATTCTTGTTTCTATATATTGAATTTTTTATCTTGTTATTGTTACTTTCCATTGCACTACTTACCCCCAAGATAAAGTCTTGGAAAAATTTTAGTTTATATTTTTTTTACAAGAATATTGATATCTTATCAAGGATATAGTATTGTCAACCCACCGCTCTTCAATAGAGAAAACTTCAACTATTGGAAATGAAAGATGGAGTGTTTCCTGACATCGACATGTGGTTTAGCATTAAGAAAGGGTACACAACACAGGTGAATGAACTTGGAGAACAACTAGATCTTAAAAATGGAATCAGGAGATGAATAAGAAGACTCAAATCAACTACAATGTGATGAACACATTACAATGCGGGTTTTGAAAGAAGAATTCAACCAGGTCGAACCCTTTAAGAACTCTAAAGAATTATGGAAAAAATTCGTCAAACTCTACAAAAGAATGAACGATTCTAAGGTAATGAAACGTGATTTGT
The DNA here is from genome assembly GCA_024364735.1 of Boesenbergia rotunda. Lineage (NCBI taxonomy): Eukaryota > Viridiplantae > Streptophyta > Magnoliopsida > Zingiberales > Zingiberaceae > Boesenbergia > Boesenbergia rotunda. The sequence continues at coordinate 57,054 of JAGFNQ010009074.1, read as the reverse complement.
TGCTAAATCAATTATTTAATTGTAAGATACAGGATAGAGAGACTGCAAGTCAATTGCATATAGGATAAAAGATATCATAAATGAGTTGCACTTAATCGGTGATAAATTAGAAAAATCTAGCGATTATAAGGTATGCAAGTATATAAAGCTTTAATTCTCTCGAAATTCTTTGTGGGCATCTATGGCTGATGCGTTCAAAGTCTCCAGAGATCTTTCCTTAATTAAATTAGATGAAATATTTTATGAATATAAAATTATATGAGGAGGCTAACTCGAGTCAAATCGAGAAAGGTATTGTCTTATTTGCAGGACAAAATAGAGGCATGGAAGTCATGTCTAAATCCTAGCCGAAATAGGAGTCTGAAAACGAGTCAGATTTAGACTCAAACTACGAATAAGAAATAGTGAACATGGTCGAGAAGATGTTCACCAAGAATTAAAGATTCTTTAAAAGAGATCGAAAAAAGATGGTACAACACAAGCCTAACAAATCAAAATCGGAGATAACATACTATAACTACAATGCAAAGGGTCATTACAAGTCTGAATGCCCCATCTTAAAGGAGTAAAATCCAAGAAATTAAGAAGGAAGATAGAACTAAAGACTACTAAGGACTAGTCACCCTCAGAGGAGTCGAATGCAAAAGAATCGAAGCAAATGAGCTTCATGGACTTATGACAAGATAAGGCATATCCGAGTTTGAATCCCAATTCAAACCAGGGAATCGAGTTTGAGTCAGACATTGATTCGTATCCAGTTCAGAAGGACTAGATGAGGTAACTTTTCCATTAGAAAATAAAATGATTAGAATTATTGCATGCCTAACTAGGAGATTAACTAAACATCAAGTTAAGTTGCTCCTTAAGGAAGTCAAAAATCATAAGGGAACAAGTCAAGCTAAATCCCTCAACTAACCATTTTCAAAATGGAAACTCAACTCAAGTTGCAAGATTTAAGGAAGAAAATTCCATCTTGAAAGGTTGGATGGACATAAAGGAATATTGGAAAGGTTGAACTTAGGCTCCAAGTATTTGAATATGATGTTTGGACCCCAACGAGTCATGTACAATAAATTCAGACTTGAATACAAAGCTAACACATCAAACAAATTAATCTTGTTTGTACTTAGACAAATGTTAGAAATTAAGTCCAAGTATGGATCTCCAAAGCATATTTAGTTAAAAAATTTAGACCAAATCAATATTAGATCCTAAAGAATCAAATACATTACCTAGATAAATCTTATCTAAGTTATGATTCAAGGGGAGCAAATAGAAAAATCACTATTTCTTATTAAATTACATGATTGCTTGATGTTCCGGAAGGAATCGACGACGATGTCCAGTCACCGAGGTTCTGTCCACGTGGAAGTCGCTGTGGCAGGGAGGAACTCAGTGCCCTACGAGATCAACACGAGCGTTAGGGGAACACGCCGGAGATTGTTCGACGGAGCCCACTCCGATGCTCACGTTAGTGTATTGAGGGAGAGTAAAGGCAACAAGAAAGGAAATGTGTGTAGAGTTAAGAGAGCATAACCGCCCTTATCGGAGGTTGGGCTACCTTTTATACTGATGGCGGAGGACTTGGCGCGTTCCCTTGATCTGTGTCACGTCTCTATGACTCATGCCAAGTCCTCCCCCTCTTTCACCGGTTACTGATAGCGGCGGACTTGGCGTCGTTATTACGCTTCGACCCGTTGCGACATTTAAGGGTCGTGATGACTCCTTATGACGAGGATGTGTATTCGTAGATCCGCAAAAAGAAAGGGGTGGGGAAATTGCTACTTGAGGTCGCTCGTTACTTGGGCTCCGCCTCCCGAGGTGATCTCGGGGTCTTCCGGCTCGAGTGGGCGCTATAACTCCCGAGGGGCTCTCGGGCCTCAACCCCCAGGGTGATCCCAGGAGGGGTCTTTTGTTGACCCTCCGGGGTGTGCCCCCTGAGGGGGGTCCTGAGGCCCGGGAAGGAGGGTAACTTCGACCCGTCATGTCATGCCACGCAACTTCTTCATCCCACGTGCCCGCCACGGGCTATTCAACCCCATCACAAGTCCCTCCCTTCATGTCTGATCGAAGGAAGTGTCGCTGACTGATCAACTAGTGCGGAGATGAAGAAGCTGAGTTCCTGCGGGAATTTGTATCCGTTGCTGCTCCTTCAGTAAGGGGTCTTCAAATTACAATCTTTGCCCCGAGTTCCGAGAAATCCCCTTTTTGATTTCATCCTTCCCAGAAAAGCTTCTACGACTCTTGAGGTATTATAACGATACCTATCTCTCCGTTATAAAGGTGCATGGCGCTTTTTCTGATGGCAGCAAGGTACCTTCGCGAATGTCTCGTCGCCACGTGCTTTAGCGGCCCTCTCCACGAACTCTTACTGACGTGTGCCGCTGTAGCTGGCTCTCGTCAGGCGACTATCCCTGGCGCGACAGTTTCTCACTTTCCACGTGCCTCTTCCCTGGCATTCAGGTTAGCGGCGTCCTGGGTATAAAGGGGGGAAGACAAGGACGTTAGGTCCACCTACGACTTCGTGGCTGGGTGCACTTCGTCTTCCTTTCTTCCCATAAGGCCTCTTTCGCTCGTAAGTAGTTTGTCTCTTTCTTGTCTCTTCCTTTAGGAACCATGGGAGGTTATCGAGCAAAGTGGTATGAGTCTACCTCCTCGAGAGTGAGACCGGAGGCTCTGCAGGCAACCATCGAGGCCTACGACTTCCTGGCCGAGATGGCGGTGGTTATCCCCAAGGTAGACCAGACGCCAGTGGAGCCTCCTACAGGCATGTCGACCTTCTTCATAGGACAGGTGGAGTTAGGACTCCGTTTCCCTATCCCCCCTTTCTTCATGAATATAGCCTCCTACTTTAATATACCTCTCCACCGGATGACCCCTAATGCCTTCGCTCAGATGGGGGGGCGTATATTGTCTTTAAGCTTTTTGACCTCCCCCTGACGCCTCATCTTTTTCATTCTTTCTTTGTCCCGATCGGTTCTAGGGGAGTCTTCAGCTTCTAGGCCCGACCGGGCCATAAGTTTTTAGGAGGGTTTCCCTCTTCGCACAAAGGGTGGAAGGAGAAGTTTTTCTTCATCTAACTGTCTGCATTGCCCTTCAGTCCCCTTCGTTGGATAGAGGCTCTCCCCAATCCTCCCTCTTTAGGGGAGTTTCATCAGAGTTCTGCCTATCGACATGCTAGGAATGTACTCGCTGGCATGGAGTTCAGCGGCCCGGGGCTGGTGCAGAGTGAGGAGCTTATGTTCCGGGTAGGCCTTAGCCCTAAAGTGACCCGAATCAGCTCCATCCTTGGTATGTTAGTCTTTTTTATTAATGCCTATTAATTCTGACTGATGTTTCCTTATTTGTCAATTACAGGGGAAGTCATGTTCACCAAGGTGATTGGCCGACTTATTAGGTGGAAGGAGGCCAACAAGGCGGCGCTGAATCCTCCCCCGGTCGTCCCTAAGGTACCACCTGCGCCCACCGAGTCCTTGGAGGGGACTGCTGACTCGTTCCGTGGGACGGCTTCGCCTAAGAGGGTGAAACCACTGTTACATCTCCGCCAGTTGCGAGCCAAGGGCCTTCAGATCAACAAGTTGACCCTAAGGCGGATCTTCCTTCTGGAGGTGGCTCCCCCCCCAATTGCTGTCCGTCCCAAGGGGGTTAGAGAGGGGTCTTCCCCTTCTATCACCCATTCGGCAGTCCAACCCATTGGTCGGCAGAAGAGGCAACTCCCAAAGGGCTTGGGTCCTAGATGGAAAAAGCTGTGCTCCGTGGGCCCCGCCCTCCTTCCTAATTGTTGTCCATCCCGAGGGGGTTAGTGAGGGGTCTTCCCCTCCTATCGCCCCTTCGGTAGTCCAACCCACTGGTCGGCAGAAGAGACAACTCCCAAAGGGCTTGGTGTTGGTGCAGGAAGCACCATATCGAACCTTGTTTTGATATTGGCAAAGGGTTCAAAGTTAAGTATTATTGGTGATCTAACAATGTTACTCAAGTGTGCAGGAAAAGTCCTAGCGAAGAGCTGCTAGGCACCTGGCGAAGGGCTGCCAGGAAACAAAGTCCTAGCGAAGGGCTGCTAGGCACCTGTCGAAGGGCTGCCAGGAAACAAAGTCCTAGCGAAGGGCTGCTAGGCACCTGGCGAAGGAATGCCAGGATACAAAGCCCTAGTGAAGGGCTGCTAGGCACCTGGCGAAGGAATGCCAGGATACAAAGCCCTAGCGAAGGACTGCTAGGCACTGTCGAAGGAAAGCCAGGGTAAAAAGTCCTAGCGAAGGACTGCTAGGCACTGGCGAAGGAAAGCCAGGGTAAAAAGTCCTAGCGAAGGACTGCTAGGCACTGGCGAAGGAATGCCAGGGTACTGAAGACCTGGCGAAGGAATGCTAGGCACCGGGCGAAGGACAGCTTGGTATCCAAGACCTGGAGAAGGAATGCTAGGCAAAAGTCCAACCGGAGGATCCGGTTGGCATCAGGTACATTCTCCCGAGAGGAGTAGGTGAGGATGCGTTCCCCGTCGAGGGAACAGTAGGCGTCGGTTCGACCTAGGGTTCCATTTTGGAGGCCCAAAGTCAGAACCAAGACAGCTAAGGCTGTATAAACTAACTTCTTATTGCTTTATGGTGTTTTGGACTAACCCTGGATACAGGACCGAAGGAACGAGTGTCTGCAGCTCAGAGAGCCTCAAAGGAGTGAGGCAACAGCTGACCAGGGCGCCCGGAGTGTCCCGAGCGCCCCCAAGGTGAACACCAAACACATAAAGCAGAGGCAGGCTTCGACAACTCAAGGGCGGGGCGCTCCCGTGCTCCCGGGCGCCCCCGCTGGTCCCGGGCGCCCCCAGTGCAAGCCTTCGAAGCAGGCTCCAGCGAAGCCAAGAGGATAAGAGTCTGACCCGGTCAATGCGGGCGCCCCCAGCATCCCGGGCGCCCCGGTCAAGATCTGATCCCGAGTTTGAAGGGATCAGAAGCTGACCGAGTTAAAGTCGGATCGACCGACACGTGGGGGGGCGTCCCCGACGTTCCAGGCGCCCCCAGGGCCTATAAAAGGGCCCTCGACCCTGAGGCTTCAAACATTCATTCTTTCCAACGCATACACTCTCTTCTGCTCCCGCGCTCTGCTCCGGAAACCTCCCGACTCAAGACTCAAGAGCCGACGATGTCCCGCTACTCAGAAAAGACAACCTACATCGGACGTCGGTAAAAGAAGAGTTTTCTTTTTAAAGTTTACCTTGCCATACTTGTAAATTCAATCTTGTAAACTGATTTGCGCACTTATAGAATTGTCCGCAGAAAACGGTCAACGACCGTGGGCCTTGGAGTAGGAGTCGACCTAGGCTCCGAACCAAATAAAACTACCGGTGTTCGCGATTGTGTTTATTCCGCTGCGTAATTTCTCTAATTCTAAAATCCGAACGTTTTCCGATATTCACCCCCCCTCTATCGGTTCTCTCGATCCAACAAGTGGTATCAGAGCGGGGTAGTTCAAACTTGGTGCAACCACCAGTTTGAAAGTTTTTCGGATTTACAAAATTTTTAATCTTATTTCTTTTCTTTCTAGTTAATCAACACCACTCGATCTTTTTCTCCTTTTTCAATTTTGAATTCTCATTTTTTCACCATAAGTTAGAATTGTTAAAACGATCAACTTTTGAAAATTTGTCATAAATTTTTTTTATTATTTTAATATTTTTTTCTCGAAATTCGTGCTACCCTAATTCGAGCAAAGTTTTTTTTACATTGACTTCTTACTTTTTCATCATTAATCAGAAGTAATAAAATCAACATTTTCAAAAATTTGTCATAATTTTTTATGATTATTTTACCTCGAAATTCATGCAATATTTTTGTTGGGCTATATCTTTTCTCTCCCACACTACTAATCCAAGACCAAGTCTTGGTACATTTTTTTTGTTATTTTGTTTGTGTGCAAGGTTTATATTAAATGGCCAACCAAGAGTGGAACAGTGCACGTCCACCGCTATTCTCCGGCGAGAACTTCACGTTTTGGAGATGTCAAATGGAGTCCCTTCTAAAGGCCCACATGGACTTATGGCAGATCATCCAAACGGGATTCTCGTTTCCCATAGAAGATGAGTCATCAATCGAGTGGGACAAACTAGATGAACACACCCTCAACCAAATCGAGACCGATGCAAGGGCAACTGCAATTCTACAATGTGGCCTAACCAAAGAGCAACTCGAGCTAGTAGGTCCATGCAGATGTGCTAGAGAAATCTGGGAAAAACTGATTGACCTTCATCAAGAGATCTCAGATGAAGAAGAAGATCAGGTAAGTTATCATTCCCTTTCGGTCCAAGCACAAACAGCCGAGTCAGAGTCTGAACCCGAAGTCGAACCAGAATCAGACGACGAATTGACTGAGACGGTAACCGATTTTAAATTCTTTTCAAAATTAGAATTAAATAATCAAACAGATACTGTAATGGTCGAGGAAGGTGTAAATTCTTTTGCAGGGAAAAAACCTAAAGAACCACCAAAGAAGGAGCTTCAACTAGTACCCGAGTCCGACTCAGACACAGAATCAGAAGATGAGCCTAAATCTGAGGTGGCAAGAATCAAGGGGGAGATTCCCAATAAGGAACCAAAAGGTAAAAGTGTAAATTCAGATTTTAAAAATCATGTAATTTGTTACACATGCAGGGAGAGTGGGCACTACCAAAGTGAGTGTCTTACTCGTAAGATTCAAACAACACCACTGATGGCGACAAAGGAACCAGTTCCAAAAGCACGAAGGGACAAAAGTCGCATCCAATGCTTCAAGTGCCAGGAGTTCGGGCATTACCAATGTGAATGCACAGATAAAAGAGCTACCAAGAATGCCGGACAAACAATCGACAAAGGTAAATTTACAGTATTTGAAAATCCGTTATTTACCTTGAATAATGTGATTGATTCATGTAAATTAATTAAGGCAAATTTCAGAAAATTGAAACAAGAAAATGAAACCCTAAAACATAAGGTCAATATGTTAGAAAATTTAATTCATAATCTTGCGGATTTCGAAAATCCAGAGTATTACTCCATTGTGACCTTACTTAGATAATTGTTTGCTTTAATTGTGTGTTTCTTTTTATTTTTAGTTTTGTTTTTTTTGCTTAGAATTAGGACTGGTTAGTTTAAGGACTGAACCAACTTAACTGAAATTTGAACAACATAGTATTGGGTGGAGGTGAGATGATAGTACGTTAGGGAAGCCTTTTCTAATAAGGTCAAGTATGCACTACTTGGTCTCTTTAGACTGGTGAAACTAGCCGAAGCTACCGATCCAAGACCCAAACTAGTTAGACCAGAATTTACCAAAAAGTAATTTTGAAGATGAAATTTCACTAAAATGCTTTGTCTAGGAAAGAGTTGATGATCTAATAAGGCTACGACCAAAGAAGGCCTTGTGCCTCGCCAAGATCTGGAAGCTAATTTTTAAAATTCAAATTCAATTTACTCTTTGTTAAATTTGAATCTAACACAAATTTTCAGTTAATTTTAGATTCAAATATATCTTTTCAAAATAAATTTAAATTAGGTTTAAAAATTAATTTAACTTTTCAAAATTAATCATGATCTTTTCAAAATAAATCTTTCTATTAAAATATGCATCTCACAAAATAGTTAAGGATATCCTATTTTGTCACTTAGAAATGAGTGAGATGCTTAGGACCTAAAAGTTGAGTCCAACCCAACCAACTAATTCAAATTAATCAAACTAAAATTAATTAAATTAAATTAAATCTTAATTAAATCAATTAAATTAAATCTTAATTAAGTCAATTACATTCAATTAAATCTTAATTAAATCAATTAAATTCAATTAAATCTTAATAAATTAAATTTAACTCAATCAAATTCAAATTTAATACATCTGACTTTTAAAATTCAAATTTAATTCAACTGACTTTTAAAATTCAAATTCAACCAAACAACTTTCAAAATTAAAATTTAATTCAACTAAACAAACTTAACCCTCTAAATTTTAATTTTCTCAAAAATTAAATTTAACTTTTTAACTAAGAGTTAATGTTTCAAATCATTGTAATTAAAATCAAGTCTCTTTTATTCACTAACCTGAAATTTATTTCATAACATTTATTTCTTTCCTTTACCATTATACAAACATTTCTTTCAGACATTCAGTTTATTCTTGTATGGCAAAAAGTCACCTTGGGATTACTTAGGATAATTTTTTGTCTGCAGTCCGGGCTTAGATATTTATATCTTTTTGGGACTTAAAAAAAACTTCTATTTTTTAAATCATTTCCCCTTTTTCTGTTTTCTATATTCATTTTCTCAAATAGGAGAATGAAATTATGTTTCAAATCATTAAAACAAAATACTTTTTAAAAAAAAAACTTAGTTTTCTTCTCTTTTTGTTTGAATCAAACCCTAAGACTAAGAAGAGGATTAACTTGTGGTCAACAAGCCTCCTAGGACTGTGTCAGGTTTAGGGGGAGTTCAAATTAAAAGAAGAAGTTTAAAAATACTATATTTTCAAACTATCACTCATGTTTTTTTTCGAAAACTATGCTATCATATGTCTTTTAAATAATCATTTTTTTCGAAATGTTAATATTTCAAAATTCATTTTAAGAATTGTGCTTGATTCCCTTTTGATTTTGACAAACCCTAAAGACACAGAGGAAGGTCCACTTCATGACCTACAAGGACTCCTAGGATGTGTCAAATTTATGGGGAGTCTAAATCTAAAAGAAATTATTTCTAGCAAGTATTCTCCTTAGCAATTATTTTTAAAATTATTAAATAATTCTTTTGATCTGCACTGAACCCTAAGAACTCAAAGGAAGAATACTTGTGGTCAACAAGCTTCCAAGGACTGTATCAAGTTTAGAGGGAGGTCAAATTAAAAGAGTTATCAAATATTTCTAAATAATATGTTTCCATACACTATATTTTCAAAATTGTGTCAAAACATAAGTAATTTATCATACAAAATATTATTATTTTATTTTTGTGGCTTATAAAATTATTTTTTTATATACCTTTTGAAATAATATTTGCTTGAGTCTTGAGAATTTCCAGGACACTTAGGAAAATGTCCTTGCAGCTAACAAGGTTTCCTAGGATTGTGTCAGACTGGAAAAGAAACATAGTCAAGTAAAATATTATGTTTTCAAAATACATAATACTTTTCAGAAATTATTTATATTTTTCAAAGTGTAATAGTTTTCAAAAACAATACCTAGACTTTCCAAAAAGGCTCAATCTGTTTTTTTAAAGTACTTACATATTTTTCAAAAATGCATATTTTTTTTAAAAAAGTACTTATATTTTTCAAAAATTACAAATATCTTTCAAAAGTACTTCTATTTTTCAAAATATAATTTTTTCAAAGAGTACTAATACTTTTCTAAGGCAATAGTATTCTAAGTACGTGAATTTTCTAAAAACTTGCCTACAAATACAAAATATTTTCTAAAATTCACAATACTTTTCAAAGTGGAGTTTTCATTGGTACAATTTAAGCTACTTGCTATACTTTCAGAATTATAAAAAGTATTTTTTTTTCAAAGCTCATAAACTCTGATACACACATTTCTTTCTTAAATCTTCTTTCAAAACCTCCTTATTGATATATGGCCAAGGGGGAGAAAAATAGAAAAGAGAGAGAAATTTTTATCTCGTTTTCACAAAAAGCTAAGTATTTCTAAGTGCTTTAAAATTGGTCTAAGAATTTTTTTTAAAAGTACTTTAAAAATTTCTAAGTACTTCAAATTGTTTTTATGTGCCAAGTGCTGTTAAAATTTCAAACTACTTCAAGTGCTTTCAAGTATTTCTAGTGCTTCAAATTTTTTAAGTATGTCTAAATATTTCAAATGTTTTAAGTACATATTTTTTTCTAAGTAAAATTTTTCTTAGTAAATTTGTCTGAGTAAAATTTTTTTGAAAATTTTGATAAATGGTTCTAAGTAAAGTCCTTTTAAACTTGTCTAGAAATTTTTTTTTAAGATTTTGTTTTTCAAAATACACAAAGTATTTCCAAACAAAGTCTTTTAAAACAAATTTTCTCCCAATTCTTAAAGTTGAACCATTTGTTAGGGAAATTTGGCTTCAAAATTTTGCCTAAGTAAAATTCTTTCTGCAAAGCCAAGTAAAAGTTTTGTAACAAAATTTAGGTTTGCAAAAACTTTTTTACTTTACCTCGTTCACCCATGTTTGTTTTTGATATATGTCAAAGGGGGAGGAAGGGTCAAAGTTAAGTGTTAAGTTAAGTATTTTATAACACTGATTCAGGGGGAGTATGAGAAAAAAAAAATTCTGTTCAAATTACATTGGTTTTAGACTGCTCAGAATTGCTATGTTTAATTGATCTTAACCTTCTTGCTTAAACTGTTGTAATTTTTACTTAACTTTGAATCGTGTTGCCATAAATCAAAAAGGGAGAGATTGTTGGTGCAGGAAGCACCATATCGAACCTTGTTTTGATATTGGCAAAGGGTTCAAAGTTAAGTATTATTGGTGATCTAACAATGTTACTCAAGTGTGCAGGAAAAGTCCTAACGAAGAGCTGCTAGGCACCTGGCGAAGGGCTGCCAGGAAATAAAGTCCTAGCGAAGGGCTGCTAGGCACCTGGCGAAGGGCTGCCAGGAAACAAAGTCCTAGCGAAGGGCTGCTAGGCACCTGACGAAGGAATGCCAAGATACAAAGCCCTACCGAAGGACTGCTAGGCACCTGATGAAGGAATGCCAGGATACAAAGCCCTAGTGAAGGACTGCTAGGCACTGGAGAAGGAAAGCCAGGGTAAAAAGTCCTAGCGAAGGACTGCTAGGCACTGGCGAAGGAAAGCCAGGGTAAAAAGTCCTAGCGAAGGACTGCTAGGCACTGGCGAAGGAATGCCAGGGTACTGAAGACCTGGCGAAGGAATGCTAGGCACCGGGCGAAGGACAGCTTGGTATCCAAGACCTGGCGAAGGACTGCTAGGCAAAAGTCCAACCGGAGGAGCCGGTTGGCATCAGGTACATTCTCCCGAGAGGAGTAGGTGAGGACGCGTTCCCCGTCGAGGGAACAGTAGGCGTCGGTTCAACCTAGGGTTCCATTTTGGAGGCCCAAAGTCAGAACCAAGACAGCTAAGGCTGTATAAACTAACTTCTTATTGCTTTATGGTGTTTTGGACTAACCCTGGATACAGGACCGAAGGAACGAGTGTCTGCAGCTCAAAGAGCCTCAAAGGAGTGAGACAACAGCTGACCAGGGCGCCCGGAGTGTCCCGAGCGCCCCCAAGGTGAACACCAAACACATAAAGCAGAGGCAGGCTTCGACAGCTCAAGGGCGGGGCGCCCCCGTGCTCCCGGGCGCCCCTAGTGCAAGCCTTCGAAGCAGGCTCCAGCGAAGCCAAGAGGATAAGAGTCTGACCCGGTCAATGCGGGCGCCCCCAGCATCTCGGGCGCCCCGGTCAAGATCTGATCCCGAGTTTGAAGGGATCAGAAGCTGACCGAGTTAAAGTCGGATCGACCGACACGTGGGGGGGTGCCCCCAACGTTCCGAGCGCCCCCAGGGCCTATAAAAGGGCCCTCGACCCCGAGGCTTCAAACATTCATTCTTTCCAACGCATACACTCTCTTCTGCTCCCGCGCTCTGCTCCGGAAACCTCCCGACTCAAGACTCAAGAGCCGACGACGTCCCGCTGCTCAGAAAAGACAACCTACATCGGACGTCGGTAAAAGAAGAGTTTTCTTTTTAAAGTTTACCTTGCCATACTTGTAAATTCAATCTTGTAAACTAATTTGCGCACTTATAGAATTGCCCGCAGAAAACGGTCAACGACCGTGGGCCTTGGAGTAGGAGTCGACCTAGGCTCCGAACCAAGTTAAACTACCGGTGATCGCGATTGTGTTTATTCCGCTGCGTAATTTCTCTAATTCTAAAATCCGAACATTTTTCGATATTCACCCCCCCTTTATCGGTTCTCTCGATCCAACACTTGGGTCCTAGATGGAAAAAAGCTGCGCTCAGTAGGCCCCGCCCCCTTCCCTATGTGCCTGAGGAGGTAGTTGCTCCTTCCGAGGGGGGAGTGCCTGTTCTTGCATCTTCTCCTGTTCCTTCGACCGCCACTCCGGAGACGGTCAGCACAGCTCCTAGTTTTCCCCCAACTGACCCTACCGAGGCCTCGAAGGGTAAGGAGGTATTGCGTACCCAATACTGGATGAGACTGGACCGCCTAAAGAAGAAACTGGACGCAGCATTGGAGGCCTCCATGCAATCCTTCCCCCCAGTGCAATTGAAGGAGGTTCGACCTGAGGGGGCCTTGTTTGAGGGGAGTTCTAGCTCCGAGGTGGGTGACTACGACCCCTCCAGCCTGCCACCTGAAGCTCCTATTGTCCAACGACTTCCTCCTTGCCGGGGTACACCACCGTCTGAAGGAAGGGTGAACACGTCCTGGTCCCCAGGAGGGGCACCCGTGCAAGTCTCGGTTGGACTGCTGACCTTGCCTTACTTGATTTATGAGGTGATGCTCTTACATATTATTGTCTCCAAAATTAATTAGGAAAATTATTTCCTATAGAGTATATTTCCTTAAATAAGATTTTCATGAAAATAATATGTGGTTGAATTAAGGGAATCTGTCTCTTAATTTAATAAGATTTGATTTAGAGAAATCAAAGTCTTAAACATATTAATTCCGAAATTGATTATGATAATTTAGGAAATTGTTTCCCGAAAACAATTCCTTGAATAAAGTATGAAATTAGAATTAGGAAATCCGGTTCCTAATTCAATTAATGAGACTTGATAAATTAAGTCACATACATACTTTATTAAGGAAATCGTTAGAACATGACATAATTATATGTCATGAATGTGCATAAAAGAAAAGGATGAGACCCAAAACCCCTTACAAAATATTAAGGCTAACACCTTCCATTAATATGGTTAGAACCGGAGTTTTGTTTCTCGTTTGGGTTGATGGACACATCCATGCCCGGCTTGAACCTCAACATGTTCAAACCATGAAATTAGTTTATGATTAATATAGTTGGAGTCAGAGGTCAATCCTTAGTTTTGGTTGTTGGACACATCCAAGCTTGACTAAACGGTTGAATGAACTCCAACCATATTAAAACTATTTCTTGATTAATGGGTCAGCCTTAAGCTTGGAGCATCGATTTGTTGTGCCACAGCCAAGGTCGATGTAAAGAGAGGTGCAGTTCGGTGCTATGTGTATTGTTGCATACCTGTTAATGAGTTAACAACCCAATGATTTATGCAAACATTCAATTAGTTGATAGCATAATGTGATAGTTACATATGTATAATATGTAATCGGTATAATTACCTACCTTCATAGCTAAGAATAACTTGATGAACTCTAGCCATGGTTGTTCTTATCTATGGTTGGATATCAACCTATTTGGAGATGTTCCTACGATCTCCCGAATTGATAAAAAGGGTTATTCAATTCGAAAAATAAATAGGATTTAATTAATGTATATTGATGCATTCTTTATCATTCTCATCACATAACCTCAATTTGTATTTCTAGGATAATCACCTGATCATGTCTTCTCTGAATTTGTGTTCTATTTTAGACACCAATAAGTTAACTAAGTCCAAAAGGATTGAAAAGACACTTTCCATCACTGCGGCAAGGAGGGCCACTGGCGAAGAAATTGCAAGGTTTATCTTGAGTCCTTGAAGAAGAAGGCATCTGATGCCCCATCCTCTTCAGGCATCTTCGTTATTGATTGTCACTCTATTTCCTCGTACACCTGGGTACTTGATATTGGGTGTAGCTCACATATATGTAATGACATACAGGGGCTAAGGAATAGAAGAAGACCGTCAAGGGAGAAGTGAATTTGCGAGTTGGAAATGGAGCAAAGATTACTGCTATTGCCATCGGAACATATTTGCTAAAGCTCCCTACTGGACTTGTCTTAGAATTGGATAATTGTTATTTTATTCCTTCGTTAATAAAGAACATTGGATCTATTTTATGCTTCAATGAAAAGGGTTATCATTTAACTTTTAGTAACAATTGCTGTTACATAACTTTAAATGGTGTTCTTTATGGGATTGAAACTTTATGCAATGGTATCTACACGTTAGATTTATCCGGTGACGTTTTCAATATCGAAGTTAGCAACAAACATGCTCGAATATATAATCAAATAGACTCTTATACGTGACATTGTCGTCTTGGCCATGTAAGTAAGAAACGCATGACCAAATTACACCGATGTGGAATTCTGGAATCATTTGAACCGGGTTCATTTGATACATGCGAATCATGCTTAAAAGGCAAGATGACCAAATTACCCTTTTCCGAAAAAGGTAAACCAGTGGGAGAATTGCTTGGTCTAATACATACTGATGTATGTGGACCAATGTCAACTCTTGCACAAGGAGGCCATAGCTACTTCATTACTTTTATCGATGATCACTCACGATTCGGCTATGTGTTCTTAATGAAACACAAATCTGAAGCTTTTGAGAAATTCAAAGAGTTCAGAAGTGAAGTAGAGAAACAGCTTGGCAAAAGTATTAAGATACTTCGATCCGATCAGGGTGGTGAATACTTAAGTCAAGAGTTTCAAGATTATCTTAGGGACAATGGGATATTGTCTCAATGGACTCCGCCATATACACCACAGCATAATGGTGTATCTGAGAGGCGTAACCGAACCTTGATGGACATGGTTAGATCTATGATGAATCATGCAACTCTTCCAAAATCCTTTTAGGGTTATGCACTTAAGACAGCTGTTTACTTACTAAACAGAGTCCCGACCAAGGTAGTCTCTACTACTCCATATGAGACGTGGAATAGTAAGAAACCTCATTTATCTCATCTAAAGATATGGGGTTGTCCTGCTTATGTAAAGCGGACTGTATCAGACAAATTGGATGCTAAGTCTGATAAATGTCTATTTATTGGATACCCTAAGGAAACGAAAGGTTATCAATTCTATCATCCCTTGGAACAAAAGGTGTTTGTTTCAAGGCATGCTGTATTTCTAGAAAAGGAATTTCTTTTACAAGAAAACAGTGGGAGTAGCATTGAACTTGAAGAAGTTCAAGAAACTCCAATAGACATTACAGAGACACCTAGTCTAGACCCACAACCAATAACTCATAATGATGAGCTATCAGTTGAACCTAAAACAACACCACTTCTTCGTAGATCTGATAAGACATGCAATATTCCAGAGAGATACGGATTTCTCATAAGTGAATCGAACGATGTGTTACTCATTAACGATGACGTACCTATCAGTTATGAAGATGTTCTAAAAAATTCAGAAAGGGATAAATGGCTTGAAGCCATGAAGTCGGAAATGGATTCCATGTACGAAAATCAAGTATGAGACTTGGTTAACCCACCTGAAGGGATTAAGCTCATAGGGTGCAAGTGGGTTTTCAAGAAGAAAACCGACATGGAAGGTAATGTTGTTATCTTTAAGGCTAGATTAGTGGAAAAAGGATATCGTCAGAAACAAGAAATTGATTATGACGAAACATATTCGCCAGTAGCTACTCTTAAATCCATTCGGATGCTCCTGGCCATAGCAGCTCATTATGATTATGAGATATGACAAATGGATGTGAAAACAGCTTTCCTTAATGGAAACTTGCTTGAGGATGTATACATGATACAACCTAAAGGTTTCACATCGGTTAATAAAACCAAAGTATGCAAGCTTCGACGATCCATATATGGATTAAAGGAAGCATCCAGGAGCTAGAACATCCATTTTGATGAGACAATCAAAGAGTTTGATTTCTCACAAAATCCTGACGAACCTTGTGTGTATAAGAAGGTTAGTGGGAGTGCAGTCGTATTCCTAGTGTTATATGTCGATGACATATTACTTATAGGAAACGATATATCAGTCTTACAGTCAGTTAAAATTTGGTTGTCCAAAACTTTCTCCATGAAAGACCTGGGAGAAGCAACCTATATCCTTGGGATTAGAATCTATAGAGATAGATCAAAACGATTGCTTGGTCTTTCGCAGTCGACATATATAGACCGAGTGCAAGAAAGGTTTAGCATGTCGGAATCCAAGAAAGGTTACCTTCCCATCAGGCATGGGATCAACCTTTCGAAGTCTGTGTCCGCGCACAGAAAACGAGAGGATTTGCATGAATAAAATTCCTTATGCATCCGCCATAGGATCTATCATGTATGTTATGTTATGTACTAGGCCCGATGTATCGTATGCTCTGAGCGTCACAAGCAGATACCAGTCTGATCCAGGAATGGATCATTGGGCGGCTGTCAAGACAATCCTCAAGTACTTAAGAAGAACTAAGGATGTGTTCCTAATATATGGAGAAGGTGATATGGTAATACGTGGGTATACAGATGCCAGTTTCCAGACAGATAAGGATGACTCCAAATCTCAGTCCGGATACGTATTTATTTTGAATGGAGGCACAATAAGTTGGAAGAGTTCCAAGCAAGACACCGTAGCGGATTCTACCACGGAGGCGGAATACATTGCAGCTTCGGAAGCAGCAAAGGAAGCAGTCTGGATCAAGAAGTTTGTCTCAGAACTTGGTGTGGTTCCAACCATTGATGAAGCAATACCGGTTTACTGCGACAACAATGGAGCTATTGCACAAGCAAAGGAACCAAAGACTCATCAGCGATCCAAACATGTGCTTCGCTGCTATCATCTGATCAGAGAGATTATAAGTAGGAATGATATACAAATTGAGAAAATTCCCACTGAAAGGAATTTAGCGGATCCTTTAACTAAGGCCTTGCCTCAAAGCAAGTTTGAGGGTCATGTTAGAGCCTGTGGTATTGGATACCGTGGCGATTGACATTAGGCCAAGTGAGAGTTTGTTAGTGATATGAGAAAAATGTCCTAAGATAATCACCTTATGATTGTAATCATTTATTTTAATAAATGAATATTCACTATTTGAGTATACATGTTTATGTATTTGATTGAGATCTTAAACTCATTTACTGAATGCCCACAATACAATTCACAGCATGAGAGAATTTGTGATGAATTCACAACTAGTGATTATCTCTACATGTGCAATTGTGAAGTATTGAAATTGTCCCTAGTCGATGAATTGATAAATACGGACACTATCAATTCTGTTGAGACTAGCGTGGGTTATTCTCTAATAGCTGATTCTCACTGGCTGGTGACAATGGGATGTCCGGAGATAAACATGAATGCTAGTTAAGGGAACTAGTTCATTGGAGTGACTGGCTGTAAAACTTCATATGGTAGTCGATCTACATATAGATATGTCAGTGAAGTTCTTACTGCAGCTTAAGTGCGATGTTCCTTTGACTTGCAGTGTTCAAGTCATCTTGGTCATGGAGACTTATACTTTCACATCTTAAGTAAGCATCTCCAACGAGGTGTGGACCCAGGATGATTGCGTATAAGCCGAAGTACCCGAAGATGTTTGAACAGCCTACAAAGGATTCACCACTCCTTGCAAGGAGATGTATACCCAAGGCCTATCGTCGGATTGTTACTCGAAGCCTCTGGCCAGAGCATGACATGTTCAGAGTATGAATCTCTTAAATACATGAGAGTAATTAGAATCCATAGGACGAGGAAACGTTACTTGGGCTAGGTGTGACGTAGTCAGCCTAGTGGGGACTGACACACATAGACCATGTCCTAAACCAAGTGGGTATAAGATGGTGAAGGGAATGGAGCATGATTCATTATAGCTACTGAAGGGTTTCAGAATTGTTTCTGAGGTCAACCGTTGATCTTTCGATTAATTGGGGATCATGATGTACTACTAGGTGCCACTCATGATCGTTCTATAATTGATTAATTATAGACGGCCAACATAAATCGAAAGCCTATTTAGTCACACGCACTACGAGTAACCCGAGGGATTTAAAACGAGTTGAAAATTAGATTTTACAATCAAGAGAGAGATTAGGTTTGGTTAAGCCAAACGATAAGTCGAATCTGAATTTTTCAGAGACGCATCGGAAGCGTAAAATGGCTAAGTCTTTTGAAGACTTAATAGATGAATTAAATAAGTTTAATTCATTGGGGCGTGGCTTGGTTGGGCCGGCCAAAGAGGGTCTCCATCCTCTTTGCTTGGCCGGCCACAACAAAGGGAGAGAACCAAGTTTTTGGTTCAATTTATAAAATAAACCAAGTGTGGTTTGTTTTATAAAATTATGGATGATATACATTTTTATATAATAAACCAAGGTTTGGTTTATTTTTCATGGAAATTAAAATGAACCATGGATTGGTTTATTTTATTTTATAAAATCAATCATGGATTGATTTACCATGATAAGAAAATTTATTCCATAAGAAAAAAGGAGACTTGGTCGATTTTATCATGAATTAAAATATGATAAAACTTGGCATGATGGAATAAGTCTCTTTTTTGAGAGGCTTGATGGTTGAGAGGTCACTATATAAAGGACCCAAGGCAAGGCTTGGAAAATAATCGAAGTATTCTTGCCTGGGCTCTCTCCCTCTCCTCCCTTCTTCCTCTTGGCCGGCCACAAGGTTCTTCTCCCTTCTTGCCGTGAGCACAAGGAGAAGCACCGAGGCGACGAAGTTCTTCCGTTGGGACGATCTTCCTCTCCAGCCATCATCACCTTGGGATTAGGCGCAAGTCATCTTCCTCCTTCTCGCCGGAATTGTGATTCCGGCCAACCTTGGTAGTGAGTTTTTCGATGTGATTACTTCTCTCTTGGTTTTTCTTATCGCGTTCTCGGAGAATCTAGTAGTTCTTGAGAACACGAAACTTGTGGCTTTGCCAAGTCATCCCGAAGATACTCGACGTGGACGCGAATAGATGCGGAGCTTCCAAGGGACGCTTACGGTTGGATCTCGTCCCTTCCTTCGAGTTACGCGAGGTAATACGTAAACTAGTTTATGTTTCTGCAAAATTATAAATATATGATCATGTCTACACAAGATAAAGTTGCATGCTTAGATGTGTGGTTAAATAATTTGAGAAATTATTTATGCTAAACCTTCCGCTGCACGCAATTAATTTTAAAATTACGAACCCACATCCATGTCAACATGCACCCGGTCCCAACACACTCCCTGCCAGGGAGCATGGCGGAGATGATGTCCAGGTTCTCGCTGAAGAGCCTGGTGGAGGTGGGACTCCAGGATTATCCTAGGAGTCTAGAATAGATGTTATATGTCCGCCAGGGGGCATGACGGAGATGATATAGCCTCATGGTCGCCTCCCCCTGGGCGGCCCCGTCTGCCTCAAACGTCATCCTCTTCCGAACCCTCTTTTCCCCGAGTTTTGGGGATCGGATGGTGTTTGCAAGGGATGGTGAGGCAGCATCACCGAGAGGGGAGCTTCTTCTGTTAAGGCAATTCTTCTTTACGTCTTGCCGGTATGCTGCTCCCCCTCTTCCTCCTTCTGAATGTTGTCGTGGATTCATCTTCGCGGGAAGAAATGGTCGGGGTCTTCAGATGGGGTTGTGCTACCCATGTGTTACCTCAGGCGTCCTCATCTATTACCGACTACTCGGATGGAGTACCCAGAAGGTGGCCGAAGATTCAAGGATCACGTCGACGGACTCCCATCTGTTATCGACAACTCGATGGAGTACCCAAAGGTGGCTGAAGACTCAAGGATCACGTCGACGGACTTCCATCTGTTACCGACTACTCAGATGGAGTACCCAGAAGGTGGCTGAAGACTCAAGGACTACGTCAACGGATTCCCTGCCCCGCCTATTTGGAAGAAGGTTTCGAGCCTAGCGACCCTGCGGGAATGACGTCGGAGAGAAGAAAGGCCTAAGTAGAAGAGCGCTTTCTCTCACAAGATATTCCAATTGTATCTTGATAATTCTCTGAGATATTGACCTCCATAGATTTTTCATATAAATAAAGTAAATTTTATGTTACCTCATGTATGTGTATGTCTATATTGTCTTAGTATTTTGACGTCTTACATGTTTTTCCTTTGGTCAGGTAAGCCCCTTTACCATTACTTCTGTAGCGCTCACCTGTCCTGGGCATTCGAGATATTGCGGGGCATCATGGTTTGTGTCCTTGGTGGGGAGTCTGCAGCAACCCAGACTAATCCTAAGTGCCTCGGGCATCGACTGCACCGTGAGGTATTAGGGTTTTTATCCTTGGCTGGGTGTAACAACCCAGACCAAGCCTAAATACCCCGGGCATCGGCTGCACCGCGAGGTATTAGGGTTTTGGGTACTCGGTCGGGCGTAGCAACCCAGACCAAGCCTAAGTACCCCGGCATCGGCTGCACCGCGTGGTATAAGGGTTTTTACCCTTGGTTGGGTGTAACAACCTAGACCAAGCCTAAGTACCCCGGGCATCGGCTGCACCGTAGGGTATTAGGGTTTTTACCTTGGTTGGGTGTAACAACCCAGACCAAGCCTAAGTACCCCGGGCATCGGCTGCTCCGCGAGGTGTTAGGGTTTTTACCCTTGGTTGGGTGTGTAACAACTCAGACTAAGCCTAAGTACCCCGGGTGTCAGCTGCACCGCGAGGTATTAGGGTTTTGAGTTCTCGGTCGAGCGTAACAACCCAGAACAAGCCTAAGTACCCCGTGTTAGTAGGAGCCCTAGAGCCAATTATATGATGATTGACTAGCGACATTTTATATCATATTCTATCATTAATAAAGGCATGTTTGGTTATTATACTTACTTTATACTTGTGTCAAATAACTAAGTATAATAATGTCCTTGGGTAGTAGGTTCTTATCTACATTATATCGATTGGTTGAATCGATAGTGAGATAATATAGAGAATACTACTCTAAACCATTCCTAGTCAAACATTAAAAAAAAAAAAAAAAAAAAAAAAAAAAAAAAAAAAAATAATAGAGAATTACTAATGACGATAAAATTATAATTCAATGAGTCAAATGCATGTGATATAGTATGTAGATGGTACTACGGTACATAGGTATACTATGTCAAGTCACGTAAGGTACTAAAGCATGGATACATATCAAGGAAAAATATTAAATAGATAAAAAAAAAAAAAAAAAAAAAAAAAAAAAAAAAAAAAAAAAAAAAAAATGTATCAAAAAAAAAAAAGTCAACATGTTCATAGTCACGAAGGTTAAGTCGGATCTCGACTTTTCTTGTTACTTGGGTAGCAATGATGCATTGTCAGATGTCGCTCATCGCTTATGTGTCCAAAGTAGTTTAGGCACATTGCTAACGTGACGAGAACCTATTGGGTCACACACTAACGACACGATGCTTCGGGAGACCTGGTCGGGAGCTCGGGTCAGCAGCTCGGGAGACTTGGTCGGGAGCTCGGGTCAGGAGCTCGGGAGACTTGGTTGGGAACTCGGGAGACTTGGTCGGGAGCCCTGGTCGGGTTGCTTGGGAGCCCTAGTCGAGAACTTATGAGATATTAATTCATTAAAGTATTTAATGAATTAATAATAAAGGAGAAGGGAAAAGTCTCTCTTCATTGAATGAAGAGAAGTTGAAGAGTCACATGAGAAGATGCGCTCTTTATTGGCTTTAATGAAAGGGAAGCTAAAGGGACAAAAACCTATTCATATTCATGGGATGAGTATAAAAAGGGGACTTGTCATTTGGACAAAAAGTGTGTGTCATCTTTCCCTTCCTCTCTTTCTTCTCTTCTCCCTCTTGGCCGAAACCCTTCTTTGGGGTTCTTGGTGCTTCCGCGAATTACCTCAAGTTGCTAGCACGACTAAGGTAGTTCTTCCCAAAGTTGAGAGATCATGTCCGTGTGGATACGCATAGAGGCACGGACACTTGAACGTGCAAGAGATCCGATGGTACTTGGACGATCGGGATAAACGTAAGGGCACATTCCAAAGGTATACACTTTAGACAAATCAATTAGATAGATGAACTTTGTACGAGTTTTTCTTTCACATGGATCGCTCGAGGGATCTTGTTTCCACTGCGTTTTGTGTTTATGATGCCGAGAGATCCCTACACCCCAGGCAACGACTGCACCATGAGGTATTAGGGGTTTTACCCTTGGTTGGGTGTAACAACCCAGACCAAGCCTAAGTACCCCGGGCATCGGCTGACCCGCGAGGTATTAGGGTTTTTACCCTTGGTTGGGTGTAACAACCCAGACCAAGCCTAAGTACCCCGGGCGTCGGCTGCACCGCGAGGTATTAGGGTTTTGGGTACTCGGTCGGCGTAGCAATCCAGACCAAGTCTAAGTACCCCGGGCGTCGACTACACTGCGAGGTATTAGGGTTTTTACCCTTGGTTGGGTGTAACAACCCAGACTAAGCCTAAGTACCCTGGGCATCGGCTGCACCGCGAGGTATTAGGGTTTTTACCCTTGGTTGGGGTAACAACCCAGACCACCCTAAGTGCCCCGGGTGTCAGGTGCACTACGAGGTATTAGGGTTTTATGTACTCGGTCGGGCATAGCAACCCAAATCAAGCCTAGGTACCCCAGGTGTCGGCTGCACCGTGAGGTATTAGGGATTTTACCCTTGGTTGGGTGTAACAACCCAGACCAAGCCTAAGTAGCCCGGGCGTCGACTGCACCGCGAGGTATTATGGTTTTGTGTACTCGGCCGGGTGTAGCAACCCAGACCAAGCCTAAGTACCCCGGCCGTCGGCTGCACCGCGAGGTGTTAGGTTTTTACCCTTGGTTGGGTGTAACAACCCAAACCAAGCATAAGTAGCCCGGGCATCGGCTGCACCGCAAGGTATTAGGGTTTTTACCCTTGGTTGGTGTAACAACCCAGACCAAGCTACGTACCCCGGGCATCGGCTGCACCGCGAGGTATTAGGGTTTTTAATTCTTCGGTAGTACACTGACACTTTTGGGGAGGCATCTCCTTTTATTACCTGAGTTTGCTGCACGACAACAAAAATACACAAAAGGACATTCGTTATATAATGCAAATCTTACTGGGACAGGGAGGGTCAGAGACGGTTGCCCAACCCGAACTTCCCAGTCCTGGTCCTTCTCCTTATGTGCCTGACTTCCTTCAGCTAGCCTTCAAGACCCCTTGGTTCTTCCGGGACTTTGTTCGGACTTCCCTGCTGTAGCACCGTCGAGATACCCTGATCTCCCCTGACTTCAACCACTCGGTCGCTTACCGGGAACTTTATCATCTGGTGGTAAAAAGAGACCACTGCCTGAAAAGTGCTGAGCGCGGGCGACCCAGGATGGCATTGTAGGAGGAGGGTGCATCCACGATCAAGAAGGGAGTCCTTCTGGTCCTCTCCAGTGCATCACTTCCCAAGGAGAGCGATAGGGTAATCTGCCCTATCGGTTGTACTCGATACCCCGTAAAGCCAAACAGTGGGGTTGAGACTGGGAGCAGCTCATCTTCATCTATCTGCATCTGGTCCAAAGTCGCCTTGTACAAGATGTTCACGGAACTCCCCGTGTCCACAAAGATGCGCTTAACCTCGTAATTAGCAATACGGGCTATGATCACTAAGGCATCTTCATGGGGAGCCTCCACTTCTTCCAGGTCGGCTAGTCCAAAAGATATTGTAGGGTCGGGTTCCTACTCCGGTTGGTTCCAATGGAGTAATTTTCTAGCCGCCGGGTATGAGACTTCCTTGCCCGGTTGGAGTCTCCTCTAGTAGGTCCTCCGGAGATGACTCCACATGCCCGGAGGGCGGGCCGCGCATAGGGGTCTTGCCTTTTTGAGAATCTGTTTCCAAGGAGAGGGATCTTCGGTGTGCGGGTCCCCGACTCCTACCTCGCGATCGTAATCGAGACCGATGTCGGGCCTCGATTTCTCCCGCCTGTTGCCGCCGAGGGGAGAACTTCACTGTGGGGACCTTCAACAGTAGCCCGATTTATTCCACTTTCTCCGAGTTTTGGTGTATGCCCCTTCACTAAATTTCTTTTTCAAGGCGTGACACTCCTCGGTGGAGTGTGTCAAGCTGCCGTGATAACCGCAGTACTTTGGTGATGGCTCCGACTGTTCGGTATCTACCGTCTCAACTAGCCACCGCCTCCCAGCCCACTGGTCCTTCCCGGAGTGAAGGTCTTTCCCTCGAGCTAGGGCTGGGGGCTCCCTTCTGTCTGACCGGGGAACCGCTGGAGGGGGGACTCCGACTGGTTCCTTGCGGCGGGCATATTGTACTTCTTCCATGTTAACATGCTTGACGGAGCGTCCCAGCAAATCATCGAAATTGGCAGGAGGCTTCTTCACCAAGGATCGGAAGAAGTCCCCTTCAGCGAGCCCTTGGGTACAGGCGCTGACGAGTATTTCCGATGTCGCACCGGGCACGTCTTGCGCCACCCTGTTGAATCTCTGGATGTACTCCTTGAGTGGCTCCTTAGGTTTCTGCTTAAGGGCGAATAGATTAAGTGATGTCTTCTGGTAGCGACGGCTGCTGGAGAAATAGTGGAGGAAGGCGGTTCTAAACTCCACGAAGGAGTTGATAGAACCTTGCGGTAGCCTCTGGAACCACCGCTGGGCTGCTCCGGACAGGGTGTTTAGGAACACCCAGCACTTGACCCCGTCAGTATACTGGTGTAGGAGTGCCGCGTTCTCGAACTTGCAAACATGATCATCCGGAACCATCTTTCCGTCATAATCGGGGATCCCCGGCCAGCGGAACTGCTTCGGCATGGGGTCTTCCACAATCTCAGAGGAGAAAGGGGTAGAGGGAACCTTATGAGAGGCCTTAGGTTCCTCCCTCTTTCCCTGTTCTTCTCCATGTCTCTGGGCCCTAGAGGCCACTAAGTGGGCCTTCTCGATATCTCCCAGAGACTCCCTCGGAGGGCTTGGAGCTGCTCCGTCCCGTCGTCTCACCAGAGTGACGGATCTTCGTGAGTGTGAGATAGAGGCTCTGGGGATCTCCTGCCGCACAGGCATCCCTCACTGCGAGGCAGCCTGTTTGACTTGGTATTGTTCAAGCGCCTCCTTGATGGCGTCAGCCACCAAGCGATCGAGTTCCTCTCTTGTAAGGACAATGAGTTGTCCCTCCGGTCCTGCCATCGGTGCTCCTTCAGGTGCTTTCCTAGTTTCCCACAGACGGCGCCAAATTTGTTCCGGAAGGAATTGAAGACGATGTCCAGTCACTGGGGTTCTGCCCATGTGGAAGTCGCTGTGGCAGGGAGGATCTTAGTGCTCTAAGAGATCAACACGAGCATTAGGGGAATACGCCGGAGATTGTCCGGCGGAGCCCACTCCGACGCTCAAGTCAGTGTATTGAGGGAGAGTAAAGGCAACAAGAAAGGAAATGTGTGTAGAGTTAAGAGAGCATAACCCCCTTACCGGAGGGGTTGGGCTACCTTTTATACTGATGGCGGTTGACTTGGTGCGTTCCCTTGATCTGTGCCACGTCTCTATGACTCATGCCAAGTCCTCCCCCTCTTTCGGCGGTTACTGGATAGCTTTTGAAACGGTCTGCGCCGTTATTACGCTTCGACCTGTTGCGACATTTAAAGGTCGTAATGACTACTTATGACGAGGATGTGTATTCGTAGATCTGCAAAAAGAGGGGGGGGAGATTGCTACTTGAGGTCGCTCGTTACTTGGGCTCCGCCTCCCGAGGTGATCTCGGGGTCTTCCGGCTCAAGTGGGCGCTATAACTCCCGAGGGGCTCTCGGGCCTCAACCCCCCAGGGTGATCCCGGGAGGGGTCTTCTGGCCGACCCTCCGGGGCGTGCCCCATGAGGGGGTCCTGAGGCCCGGGAAGGAGGATCACTTCGATCCGTCGTGTCATGTCACGCAGCTTTTTCATCCCACGTATTCGCCACGAGCTATTCAACCCCATCACCTGATTTAATATTTTCTTTATGCATGTCTAGTTTATTTTCCTTCTTAGTTTATAATAGTTAAATAAAAAAGTTAAACTAACCTTATCAACCTAGCATCGGATTGGGTTGAGATAATAGTAAATTAACGAAGCTTTGTCAAATACATATCTAAGTTGAATCATATGTATTCTACCTGATATACTAAGCTTAGTGGTACCTGATATACTAAGCTTAGTGGATCTAGCTGAAGGTATCCCAGTCAAACATATAGTTAGATAAAAATTTAAGATTAAGTTATTTGGGTTAGTTATATTCGGGAAACTTTGACTTAGACGTATGGTTACTTTAATAATGTCCTTACTCCTTTGTGACTCACCATAAACTTACTCTATAAACTCCATTTTGATGAACTCAAAACTAAGTTTGAATCTAACACAAGATAAATCAATCATTATCAATTTAAATCCTAATTTTAATTCAATCTGAATTGAAATAATTAATCTAAATTAATTCAATTTCAAATAATCTTATTTTATTAATTTGAATTTGATTAATTAACAATTAGCATAATTAATTTTAATTATTCTCAATTTAATCTAAATTTAATCCAAACTTTAATTGTTTCAATAATCTTGATTGATCCATTAATTTAAATAATTTAATTAATTCAATTCGTAATTTAATTTTAACATAGTTAATTTTGTTAGATATTAATTAATTTAACTCAAAATTAATTTTAACTTAATTATTTAATCAGAAATTAATTAATTTATCACAAAATTAATTTTTACTTAATTAATTTAAATTTATTTTTACTTAATGTAATCGTAATTTAATTTTAACCTAATTTAATTAATTTGAAACTAATTTTAAGTCAATTAAATTAATTCGAAATTATAATTAACTTAAACTATTTCAATTTAAATTAAGTTAATACGAATTTAATTTTAACATAATTAATTTAATCTAATTTATTTTAACATAAAATTAATTTGAAATAAATTTTTTCCTAATTAATATAAGGGAAAATTGTCCTAAACTCTCTGCATGCAAACTCAACTCTTTCTTAAGTCCTTACATTAAAAAGAAAAATTATTTTCACTACCTATATAAAAGTTTCATGTGCTTCAACTACAGATTTACCGAATTACCCTTAATTTTTTTAAGTACAAAAAATCTGAAATAAAATATAATTTTTCATAAATTCAGCATCCTTTAATTAAAATCTAGTATATTTTCTATTAAATTGAGTACTGCCTAATCAATTCATCCTAAGCTAATCAATTGGTATGAACTCCCAATTAATTGGTCAGGAGGCGAAAAAAATTATGCTCAATTTGATAGAAAATATACTAAATTCTAATTTAAATATACTTATTTTAGAAAAAATTATACTTATTTTTGAACTTTCTATATTCAAAAAAAAAGATGGTACTCAATTTGATAGAAAATATACTAGATTCTAATTATATGATACTGAATTCAGGAGTAATTATATCTCATTTTGAACATTTTATACGTAAAAATAATGGGGGTAATTAGATAAATTAGTATATATTAGGGAGTTGAAGCAAATGAAACTTTACATGAAGGGAGTGGAAATAAACTTTTTTTGACATATGAACTAAAGATAAAGTTTAAAATGCAATTGGGGATTTAAAAGTAATTTACAGTTAACATAATTCAAAATTATTTTAAATTAATATTCTGAAATTAACTTAAAGTCAATTAACAATCCAAAATTAAATTCAATGATTTTAATCCCAAATTAATTTTATTTTTATCTTAATTTTCACTTAATTAATTAATCCAAAATTAATTTTAACTTAATTAACTCTAAAGTAATCCTAAATTAAATTAATCTAAAATTAATTTTAACTTAAATTAATTCAATTAAATTAATCCAAAATTAATTAATTCAAATAATTTTAACTTAAATTATTCAATTAAATTAATCTAAAATTAATTAATTCAAAATTAATTTTAACTTTATTAATTCAATCAATTTTAACTTAACTAAATCCCAGTTAACTTAGGGGTGCTTAGAGGGTATCAGGTCAGGAATGAGAATAAAATTTATTTCATTCCCATTTTGAATGCTTGGTAGGGTTCAATGGGAATAAAAATAAGAATATCAAATCTGACTTTTTATTCCCCTTCCTCTCGTCACACAAGTCCCTTCTCGTCGCCCAAGTCTCCTTGTTAAAAAAATGGTTAAATAAAACCCAGATAGGAGAGTTTCGGAAAATTTTTAGGGATTTTACAACCATTGGTTTA
Organism: Boesenbergia rotunda; assembly: GCA_024364735.1. Taxonomy (NCBI): domain Eukaryota; kingdom Viridiplantae; phylum Streptophyta; class Magnoliopsida; order Zingiberales; family Zingiberaceae; genus Boesenbergia; species Boesenbergia rotunda. The sequence goes on along the minus strand of JAGFNQ010009074.1, from coordinate 29,133 downwards.
AGTCGAGGGGTTTAGTCGATAAGGACCCTAAGTTAAGGATGAGATCGTAAATAATCAAAGTTTATGCGCTTATTTGTAAAACCTCCATAATTAAGAAACCAACCCCTTTTCTTCCTTCACTGAACACAGCCAGGGCATTTCCATTCTTCCTCGATCTCACCCCTTTGCTGCTCTTCCCACCACATCTTCGCCCGACGTGAGTTCCGCCTCTCTCTGTTCGAGCGAGACTGCCGAGACAACCACGGAGCCAACGATGGTTCCCACCTTCATTGCCTTCTTCATCTTCCGCGGTGCAAGGGGTGGAGTGGTGTAGCCAGTTGATTGAGGGTTCTTGGATGATCTGGCTTCGCTCGATTTCTGCGATCAGTTGCTCTCGCTGGCGATCATTAAGGGTAAGAGTTAGTTAAGTTAGTAATGTGTTTAGATGAGGATCTTGTGCTACGTTTGAAGATTTATTTAGGGCAAAGTTATTCGATCATGGCGTACCTTGGTTTCTTGTCTAGTTTTCCTTTCTTTTCTTCTTGATTTGGTGATGTGTAGATGTTCGATTGTTTTGGGTAGAATCTGTTTTCTGTAGGTCGGTGATCCTCTGATTTTGTTGCCTAGACCTTGGTGTTCTGCTATGTGTTCTTGTTCTCGAAATTGGTTTTTAGTGCTTTGGATCAAGTTCTGGATTTGAGATGAGTAGGATACAAAATTTTGTTAGATTCTTTGGTGTCAATACTTTGTCGTGAGGAACTTTTCGTGAATCTAATTTTGGGTTTGGGACTCTGTTCTGTTCAGAGGCAAATCATTTTGTTTTAGAGATCAAAATGATTGATGGTAGTGTCAAATTGGGTTTGGTTTTCTTCTTCCTTCTTGCCGTAAGTCCCTTGGTATTGGATTGGTTATGCTGTGATCAGTAGAGGATTGGTCCTGTTTTGGGTTTTTGGTTTGCTATTGTGCTTTGTCACGAGCTTAGAGGTCTTGTAGTTAGAATTGGGTTTTGAATCATATTAGATTGGGTGTGTTGATCAGTAGTGTGGATGAGTGCTATCTTAGCATGTTTTGGATGATCTTTGGAGGTTGCTTTTGCTTTCTTTTTCCCTGCTCTTGACCTTAAGCTGTAATGTGGGGATTGACCATGGTTTGATTTGGGTTAGTGGAGATCCTATGTGTTTGAACAAGTTGGAATGGCTTGGTATCCTAATTTTGTAGCTAGGGCAGTGAATGAGTGTTGCTGAGAGCTATCAGTATAGGATAGTTGATCTTGAGTTGTTGTTTTGTCGTGAGCTTCAGTGGCTAATTCGAGTTTGATCTTTGGATTAGTTTAGTTTTCTCAGGAAATTAAGCTAATCTAAACACATAGGGTTGATTGGTAGTTAATCATTTTAATTTGGGGGATTAATTAAATGATTATGATAATTAGAATCGCTACTAATACGAATTAGTGGATGATTAGTACTTACTATTGTATATATAGCTAAGGATTTCATTCATGATGCAAGACATTGATTGACTTGGCTAGATATTATTTTGGACGGGTAGATTCTCTTCACTTTCAGATTTCTTCATTGGAGGCGGGTACTTCTGACTTATCTATTTAGATATTGTCACAGATTTTATGCATAGTTAGTTATAGATATCAGTAGAGTTATATTTATTTCCTGCTTTTATAAATTTACACTTGGTACTAGCTGCTTGATTAGATGTTAGTTTTATTTCTATACTGCTTCGAGGTTGGACCTCCTTACCCTTTATTGTCGCATAGGTTGTGTATTTGATTAGAGATAGGATATCTTACACCCAGCACTAGGGCTAGGGTAGGGTGCATGATTATTCTTGGACCTTCGCATATCATGTTGATGATTGAAGGACTAGTTAGGTAGGTGTTGTGCATGATAGTGTCATGCATTGTTCTTGCATGCGCATGGGTTGGGGGCATAGGGCTCCCAGTCATGTGATTGAGACATGTCGTCTCTCATGACGACCATGATCTGCACACATTGTCATACTCGTGTAACGGCTATTGGAGGGTGCACACAGTTAGCCTGTCGAGACTCTGCACGGTCACTCATGAGCAGTGGTTCCGGTACATCATAGCAATCAGGGACCCCTCCTAGTGTGTATAGATGTTCTGGCGTGCCTCCGTTCGATCACTCGCGGGTAGTGATGCTAGAGCGTGGTGGCTGGCACCAATAATACGCGATGATTATGATCTGTACACATTGTCACTGGCGAGTAGTGGCTATTGGAGGGTGCGCACAGTTGCCCTGTCAAGACTCTACACGGTCACTCATGAGCAGTGGTTTCGGTGCATCGTAGCAGTCAGGACCCCTCCTAGTGTGTGCAATTGTTCTGTCGTGTCTCCGCTCGGTCACTCACGAGTAGTGATGCCGGTGCGTGGTAGCAGGCAGCAGTGGTAAACTCCCCATTTCTGGCTTTAGGTACATGTCATAATCAGTTATGTGACCCACGAACAGTTGGCTCCCCCTTGTTGGCATAGGGGTACATATCATGATGGGTTGTGTGACCCGTGAGCAGTTGACTCCCCTCGTGCCTGATTTTGGGGTTATGATTGTTGGAGCGGTTGGCTCCCTAGTATCCTGTCGACTCGACTACCCAATGTAGGGGTAGTTGTAGTGCGTACAAACGTCATGTGCATATGATGCATCATTGCATGGTTGTTGTTGTTTGCACTATTGCATTTGCCCGTACTTGCTGTATTTGGTTACAGTATATGTATTTGACCTACACCTTCAGGAGGTATATTTACATACGGTCAGGTGATCCTATATTACTTGGATGATATTTGTACCTTTATATCTTCAGGTTTGTATGACTCTGGTATGTATCATTTATTCGGTATTCTAGTTTTAGCATTTCATACTTTTACTCCTGATATTGTTGTCAGTTTGACTCTTACTGGTTGTATAACTTACTATGCATATCAGATATATGTATTCGCTGAGTTGTTGGACTCACACCATTAGCCTTGTTTTTATTTCAGGATGATCGTCTCGAGTGTCCGGCAACCTATCCCGGTCCTTATGTCTCGAGATGATTCGTGTTTGGGTTGTATTGTATTTGTTGTGATACTGTATTTCCGTTTGCATATGATTCATTTCATTTTTCACTGTGTCGCGGATTGTATTGTTGTGGGTCATAGAGGCATATTTTGTTGTATAGTTGTCGTAAGTCATACCGGTACGTGACTTTGATGTGTATGAAGTCATGTCATTTTTTATATATATTTACATTTCTAGCCATGTTGGTTGATGGGTTGTGCCGACCATGTAGGTCTTGTACTCATGCCTCAAGTGTCCGCCGTACAGGGGAGGTGTTGTTCAATTCTATATTGGGTCAGCGGCTCCTCTCGGGGCGTGACACTCCTTCGTCACCTTCTTCTCCCCTGCTTCCCCTCCCCCTATCGTCAACATCTTCTCCCCCTACCCCCTCATCAGCATCTTCTCCTCTCCCTTCCCCTGCCACCCCTCCCCCCTTGTCGCTTCTCCTCCCCACTGCCCCACCGCTTAAGACTCCAGGCCGCACAAAATCGAGGTTCGATCATCTTGCCTCGAAGGGTTCCACCTTTTTCTCCACTTCGCTGCCTGAGACTACAATGAAGTTATCAAATCTTTGGGATAATTTCTTTCACACAAAACCTGTGAACGCAGGATTTCAACCTAATGACACAAAGATAGCAATTTAAAAGATTCAGAAATCGGGGTAGTCAATGTGCTTTCGCATTATCTATTTTAACAAACCAAAGCTCGTCATAAGGTTTCATCACTTTGAAATAATTTTTCTTTTTTTCAATTATTTTAGATTTGAATAATTTACTGTGATCTATTTCTTTGTTATTGAATAATCTATTTTGGATATATTTGATAGTAGTGTGATAGTCATAAAACTAACTTTATCTTTATTGAACAAGATCATTATTACAACTATGTGAATATACATAACCAACAACTTTAACAATCATTTCGTTTTTATTTGAAACTTCTATAATCTAGATTGTCGTAAGTATGAGAAAATGCTTGCATTCCTTTCATCCTTCCTCATAATTAAATTTTTATGCTTCTTCTTGTGCTATATTTTATATTATGTTAGGATGGAGAGTAATTTTGTGCTTCTTCTTATGCTTTTTTTTTATTTTTTTATATTTCCTTCTATCCTATATATTATATTTTTTATTTTAGCCACTATTTGTAGTGTATATACTTTACAGTTTGATTCCAAAGATTTTTTTATGTATTTAATTAGTAAGAGTAAAATTAAAAATTTTTCTTAATTCCGATTGCTTTTTTATTCACACCATTCCAATATCTATACCAAGCATCATCAATCCAGCAATCATTTCGATTGTCATTAACCCCTCCATCAAAACTTATTATCATTTTCATTACCGAATGTATACCAAGCGCCCCCTTAATTGATTCGAAATTAATTAATCTTAATTTCCAAAATTAATTAAAATTATCTTAAATAATTTTAAGTTTAAATTAAATTATTAATCAAAATTTAATTAACTTAAATAATCTAATTTTAACTTAAACAATTTAAATTTAAAATTATTCAATCAACCAAGAAAATTTACTTTAAACAAACCATATCAATAAATTGAATTAAACATCTTACACAAATCATAAAATTACTATGGGTTGAAAACCTAGAAAGAATGAGATCAATAAGGTAAAATAAGTTGACTCTACTAAATCAACAACTTAATCAAAGCTCCTCCTCTATGAATAAGGTAAAAAAAAACTTTCCGATTTACCCTGGTGACTGGTGGAAAACTTTCGTGGGGCCGGGCCGGTCATCCCAGGTTCAATTTGTCTGCTGCCTGATTCATTATTTTTTTTTCCAAAGGACCAATGTTAAAAAAAAACCAATTCTTTTTTTTTCCAAAGATATGGACCAATGGATCCTCGATAGAGGATACTCTGGACATATGATTAGGGATCAACACAAATTTACAAAAATAAAATTCAAAAATCTATGTTCATTAGCCTATAGAAATAATGATAAACTTAAACTAATTGAAATAAATGGCATCAATTAAAGTCAAATTTATTAATTAGAAAACTTTTACGTATTAAAATTTTTGACTTCAATATACTTAGCAAAAGTTAATTATATTATGCTGGTTTTATAGTTGAATTCTTATTTTCTGAATGTTTAATAAATCATATTGAGTATCCGAATATGGGATTTGGCGAAATAGTATTAACTTAATAAATCTACCTAGTTCCTCACTTAAGTGTCATTTGATAAAATAAGAGGAAACCTAATTCTGGCATACGAGACTGCCTCACACCGATTTTAGAAATAGTTTGAAAGTAAGAGAAATTGGATTAGTTAGAGAATTACCAATATAAAAAAAATCCAGAAGACAAAATTCATAATATTTGTCAACAAGGAAAACGAACTATTCAATACATAAACTAACTGATCAAAGACAAACTAATATCGTACTTAAACTACTATATTTAGATTTGTTTGATTGTAATGGAGTTAAGTCAATTAATAATTATTTCGGAAGGAATCGAAGTCGACGGTTAGTCACTAGAGTTTCACCCACTAGGATGATGACGAGAGAGGAAAAGTATCCACCCTGTGAGATTAACACGACCGTTAAGGGGAACACGCCGGAGGTTGTCCGGCGGAGCCCACTCCGACGCTCAAGTCAGTACCTGAGTCTGTTAGATGGAAGGAAAAAGGAAAAGTACGAGTCAGAATGAGCGTGCCCCTTGCCTGGGGGGTTGGAGTACCTTTTATACCTAAGGCGGCAGTCACACGTGTCCCATGTTCTTCTCCACGTCCCCTCAATTGTCAGTTACTGGATAATCTTTGTAACGTCCTCGTAGCCGTTAAATCTGGATCGTTGCGATAATTAAGGCTTTAATGGCCGGTATTATGGGTCATGATTATCCCATAATTACTAAGGGTAATTATTCATGGATCCGAAGAAAGGGGACGATTATCTGAGGTCGGGTGATCCTTGGGCTCCGCTACTCCGAGGTGATCTCGGGGTCGTTTGGCCCGGGGAGATCCCGAGCGTTCACCTTCCCGAGGTGATCTCGGAGACCTGACCTCTTGAGGTAATCTCGGGCGTGTGTCCTCTTGGATCGATCTCAAGAGTATGTCTACCCAAGGAGGTCTCGGGGATCGGCATTCCCGAGGGAGTTTCGGGAGTCAAGGAAAGAGAGTCGTCCAGACTCGGTAGATCTTGACACATAGCTTCTTTAGTCCACGTGTCAGCCACGGGGTGCTCAACCCCATCATACACCCATTACTACTTTGTTGGCGGCATGTTGGGTCCGAGGAATCGAAACATTCGTCCCGGGGTTCGAGGCAATTTCTTTAGCCTTTCTAAAAGGCTTCTGCGATTTTCGAGGTACAACAATGATAGTCGTCCATCACCCATAAAAGCGCATGGAGCCTTTTAATGGCGACAAAACCCCTTCGCGAATTCGCCGCCACGTGCCCCAACTGCTCTCCTCGCGATCTCTTGCTGACATGCGCAGCTCCGGCTGACATGCTAGTAGGCTCACATCAAACGACTGCTTATTGGTGACGCCTCGAAAGCTGTCTCTCGTCGTCCATGTGTCTTGCCCCCATTGCACACACGCAGGCGGCTTCCTCCCTATAAAAAGGGGAGGCGAAGACGTTCGATCACCTTCCGGCTTCATCACTTAGCAAACATCGTCTTCGTCTTCTTCCCTAAGGACTCCTCCTCACGCATAAGTCTTCTGCTTCATTCTCGTCTTCTTCCTTAGGAGCCATGGGTAAGAAGAGCAAGAAAGACCAGGGTAGGAGAGAGGTTCCAGAGGAGGGCTACCAAGCGGAGTGATACGAGTCCGCCTCTTCTAGAGTGAGGCCAGAAGCTCTACAAGCGGTCGTGGACCAGTCACCGGTAGAACCTTCTCTAGGTTTCTTTATCTTCTTCTAGGGCAAGTAGAGTTAGGGCTCCGTTTCCCTATCCCCCCATTCTTTATGAATGTAGCCTCCTATTTTGATATCCCTCTCCACCAGATGTCTCCCAACGCCTTTGCTCAGATGGGTGGGGCGTACATCATCTTTAAACTCTTCGACATCCCCCTGAACCCTCGCCTTTTCCATTCCTTCTTCATTCTGATTGGCTCGCGAGGGGCATTTAACTTTACAGCGTGCCCCAACCATAGGTTCTTAGGAGGGTTCCCTTCTTCTCATAAAGGGTGGAAGAAGAAGTTTTTCTTTATCCGACTACCCTGTTGGATCTTGGATGGCTAGAGAGGGGGAGGGGTGAATGTAGCCAGACACAAGAATCGCTTTCTCTTTTACACTTTTCTGCAGTTAGGGTTAGTAGCACAACGGAAGCAAGAACAAAGTATAACTGCTAAATGAAAAACAAACTACAAACACTAACAAAAAGGATTTACAAGGTTCGGGGATAACTTGCCCCTACTCTTGGCGTGCCCGTGAGGTGATCCTTATCGTTGGCAGATCAAGCCCCGGAAAATCCGGATAGAATGCAACCTCCTTCTCGGTGGAGTAACCTCTCCACAGCGTTTCAAGATGATGAAGTATTAAGTACATGAAACACAAGAAGAAGCCTTACTGAGCACTTAGAACCGCAAGAACACAAGCAAACTTCTCACCGAGCTCCACTCAGCACAGATCTCACGCAAGAACTCCCTTCTTCGTGTCTTCTCGCTGATGGACTCGCCAAGCTCCTTGTTTCTCTTCCAAGTGCTCAAGTATCACAAGGTTGCTCAAGATTCACAATAGAGTTGCTCAAGAGATGGATCACAGTAATTGCACGAGCAGAACAAGAGATGTCGCAAGAAATCTACAGCTCCTTCTCCACTACATAGCTTAACCAGCTTCCATCGCCAGGTCACACGCTCCTCTGCAGCAGCTCCCAGCTGCTCACCTGCAACAGCCAGCTACCCCTGACCTCCTCTGGACTCATTGAAACCCCTCCAGTCGAGCCCTAGGTCATCAGCTCCTCAACCGTTGCAGCTCGCGCCGAGAACGTTACAACCTGCTAAGCAAACAGACAAACCTGCTATAGCGAAATACCCAGTTTGACTCTCCATGGATGGTCCCTGAGTCACCTGCACACTCAACAGCTCATTAGGGCAGCAAATCAACAGAAGATCAAACATCAGAGGGCTCAGAACAAGTATCAGTAGTGTATCAGTAAGGAAACAGACGCAATCAGAGCTCTGACAGCGTTTTTGAATTAAAGCTGCCAGCTACTGATCGGTCACCGGACCGATCAGAGTGACTCATGATCGGTCACCAAACCGATCAAGCTAGGTTCAGACCGATCAGGCTCCATCCTGATTGGTCCCCAACGCGTAATCAGAAATCGCGACTTCTCCGGGACCGATCACCAGACCGATCCCAAGTCGTGGATCGGTCACCAGACCGATCCACCCCTTTGCAGGGTGATTTCCCAGCTTCGCAGTCCAAACCTCCTGATCGGTCACTAGACCGATCAGGACATGCTCAGACCGATCAGGCTCCATCCTGATCGGTCATAGTGAGGAACTCGCGACATTTGATCGTTCACCAGAACGATCTGAATAGTAACTCTGATCGGTCACCAGACCGATCAGGAGCCGCACAGAAAGTTTTCCAAACTCACTGTATGCTCCCTGATCGGTCACCAGACCGATCAGGTGCCGATCAGTAGGTTTGCCAAAGTCACCGTATGTTCCCTGATCGGTCACCAGACCGATCAGACATCGCTGGATCGGTCACCAGACCGATCCACGAGGGAACTCCGTACCAACTTCCCTGATCGGTTACCAGACCGATCCAGGCTATGCCAAACCCACTCTCAGTCAAGAGAACTGGCTCCCAGCCTCCCCTGACTCGTGCTCAGTCCCTCGGACCAAGACTCCGTGCCCATCTTCACTCACCAGGACTTCAGTCAACCCGGCTTCACTCACCAGGACCCGGCTTCACTCACCGGGATTTCCAATCACCTAACCCTCCGAGTTAGGAATTTTCACACCTAGCCCTCCAAGCTAGGACTTTTCCACACCTAACTCTCCATGTTAGGATTTCATCCACCTAGCCCTCCAAGCTAGGACTTTTCCACACCTAGCCCTCCAAGTTATGATTTTATCCACCTAGCCCTCCAAGCTAGGACTTTTCCACACCTAACCCTCCAAGTTAGGATTTCATCCACCTAGCCCTCCAAGCTAGGACCTGACCCTCCAAGCCAGACTTTCATCAAACCTAGTCCCACTAGGTATTCCTAGTCCATGACCAGGACTTAATCATAATCATCTCATCAACCTAAACTAAAATCGGTGTCAACACCAAAACAATAATCAGGGTCAGACTGCATCAACATACCCCGTCGTCCTTTCAGTGCCCATTGCTGGACGGAGAATCTGCCGGCTCCCCTGAACTAGGGAACTTTCAACAGGATCCAGCCTACCAACGAGCTAGGAGCATTCTCTCTGGCATGGAGTTCAGTGGCCCGAGTTTGGTACATAGTGATGAGCTCATGTACCGAGTGATCCTCAACCCTAAAGTTACCCACATCAGTCCCAACCTCGGTAAGTTTGTCATTTCCATCGATGCTCGTTAATTCTAACTGATATTCTGTTGCCTGTCTATTGCAGAGAAAATCATGCTCTCGAAGGCGATGATCCGACTCATCAAGTGGGATGAAGCCAACAAGGAGGCCCTGGATCCTCCTCCAACCCCTCTCACCTTGCCCTCTGCTTCGGCCGAGCCCTCGGAGGAGACTGTTGAATCGCCTAGTGAGCATGCGGCGCTGGAGCGGACAGAGGCTCCTGCGTGCCTCAGACACTTGCCGACCAAGGGACTCAGGTCTGTCTATCGACCCGGAGACTGGCGCCCCTTCGGAGAATGATCCACCTCTTGCTACCGTCCATACGAGGGAGGACGCAGAGAGGTCATCGCGTCCCGTCGACCCACAAATACCCAAATTCTCTAGGCGACAAAAGAGGAAAATCCTGGAAGGCCTAGCCCCGAGACGGAAAAGGTTGCATCACATCAACCCCAACACACTCCCTTCCATCCTTGAGGAGGGCATTCCCATCTCCGATGATGAGGATACCGTCCCCTTGTCTCCACCTTCCCTGCAAACTGCCCCTACAGAGACAGGCGGTCAGGCCCTTGGCTCCTCCCCGGTTGACTCTTCCACGGCCTAGAAAGGCAAGCAGGTATTGTTTGCCCAACCCCGGATGCAACTCGACCACCTGTACAAAAGGCTTGATGCGGCATTGGACGCTGCTGCACAGTCTTTTCCCCCGGTGCACTTTAAGGAGGTCCCTACTAAGGGCCTTTCTTCCAAGGGGGCCTCCAGTTCCGAGGAGGATGACTCCTACCCTTCCATAGTGCTAGCTGGGCTCTTACTGTCTGGCCACTCCCCACGCATAGAGACTCCTTACCCTCTATGAACCAAGCTGACGCCCCGAGGAGTTAAGGAATCTTGGGAGGGGAAGCCGTGCAGGTCTCTACCGGGCCTCTAACCACCCTCCGTGAGTCTCTCTTGAAGGTAGGTGTTCTTAGTTTTATAGATTACCCCCACTTATGTTCTATAACTCTTTTGCACTATGACAGGCGGCTCAAGACTGCCTGACGACCGGTCGCCACCTGTTCTCCTGGAAGGAGGTTGAGGCCTTGACCCGCCGAGCACTAAAAGCGGAGGCTAGCGCCGACCACACCCATAGAGTGGGCCTCATGCAAGCGGAGGTCAGCAGAGCTCTCCGAGTGAAGGTGGAGCATCAGCTGGAGGCCCTGCTGGCTTTGGAGTCGTCCCTACATAGCTCCTGCCACCGGGAGTGGTTGATGCCCGAGAGAGTAGTGGCCCTCACGGACAACCTGCTCAAGGTGACTCAGGAGCAGGACCAACTCCAAGCAAGGGAGAAGAAGCTGTCGGGGTTGTCCGACTCCTGGAGACCATAGCCGGAAAGTTAAATGAGCGCATTAAAGACCAAGCGCACCAGCTGGCCCAGAAGGAAACTGACATCATAGCGGCCACTGATCGCTTGACCGACCTTGAGGAGGACGTGATTCAGGCCCGGTCAGAGGTTTTGGCCACCTTAGAAAGGCTCAAAGAGGCCCTAGAAGATCAGGATAAAATGTCTTCTGAGGTGGCTTAGCTAAAGATTGCCAAGGAGGCAGCCGAGGCCGAATTGAGCCATCTCCAAGCTGCCGGGCATCCCGTCCTAAGGAGGCCAAGGCGGAATTCAAGGCCAGGTTTCTGGAGTCGGACGATTTTGGTGATATCCTTGTCGGCCAGTGATGAAGCGCTTAAAGCAGGGCTTCCATGGGGTCATCGATCAACTGAGGAAGGCACAACTCTTACCGCCGGATGCCGACTTGAGCTTCCTGAGCATCGACCGAGTCTGGGAGGAGCTCCCACCTGAAGACAAGGAGTTTTAGATAATACCGAACTCTTTTCCAACCCAATCCTTGCCTTTCTAATATACCAGATATGTAATCATCTTGAATATAATGAAAACCTTTTTTGGCTCATCGTCTTGAGTTCCTTTTCTTCTTTTCTTCTTATGTATTATGTGTCCTCGACATGAGGAGCAAGTAAATTGAAGAACAAGTGTTCTTTCCTGACTCAAAGAGCAAGGACGTTGACAACCAGCAATTCAGCCCAAGGAGCAAGGGACCCCGAGGGAGGCCCAGGCGAAGCCGAGAAGGCCGGGAGGACCCAGCCAAGAGTAGCGTCGACCCCGCAGGAGGAGCTATAGTAGATGTACATTCTTGTACTTTGCTTTGTTGTCTGAGAATGTAACTATTAAATGTACCTCAGAATTGTTAATAGAACACTATGTTTCCTTTGGGTATTTAGAGTCTTTAATCTCTGTCTCTTATGCATTTACACGATCCCCTTTTATCTCAACAAGTGAGATCATTTTAGTCTAGCCACGGACCAAGGGGTCACCAGTGTAGCAAGGATGAGCTTCGACTCAAGAACCCCGAGCTCAAAGGCCGGCCGGGTGTTGAACATCCGTACGAGTCTTCGCCGGATGGCCACAAAGAAAATGACTTCCGTCACATTCTCATATCCGCTCTTGATTTGGCATCTGCATGCCCCAGATCAAGCCTACTCACCTCGGGCATCCGCCGCGCCGCAAGTTAGTAGTGTTTTTACTGCCTTGGCTGGGCATCAACAACAACCGAACCAAGCCTACTCACCTCGGGCATCCGCAGCACCGCAATGTAGTAAGGTTTTACAGCTCTTGGTCAGACATCTGAAGTACCCGGATCAAGCTTACTCACCTCGGACATTCGCAGCACCGCGAGGTAGTATGGTTTTATAGCTCTTGGTCGAGACTCCGTAGTATCCAAACCAAGCCTACTCACCTCGGGCATCCGCAACACCGAGAGGTAGTAGGGTTTCAAAGCTCTTGGTCGAGCATCCACAGCACTTGGACCAAGACTACTCACCTCAGACATCCGCAGCACTGCGAGGTAGCAGGGTTTTACAGCTCTTGGTCGGGCATCCGCAGCACCCAGACCAAGCCTACTCACCTCGGGTATCCGCAACACCGCAAGGTAGCATGGTTTTAACAGCTCTTGATCGGGCATCTGTAGCACCCGGACCAAGCCTACTCACCTCGGGCATTCGCAGCACCTCGAGATAGCAGAGTTTTACAGCTCTTGGTCGGGCATCCACTGCACCCGGACCAAGCCTACTCACCTCGAGCATCCGCAGCACCATGAGTTAGTAGGGTTTACAGCTCTTGGTCGGGCATCCGCAGCACCCGGACCAAGCCTACTCACCTCGGGCATTCACAGTACCGCGAGGTAGTAGGGTTTTAACAGCTCTTGGTCGGGCATCTGCAGCACCCGGACCAAACCTACTCAACTCGGGCATTCGTAGCACCGCGAGGTAGCAGGGTTTTCACAGCTCTTGGTCAGACATCCGCAGCACCCGGACCAAGCCTACTCACCTCGGGCATTCGCAGCACCGCGAGGTAGCAGGGTTTTACAACTCTTGATCGGGAATCTGCAGCACCCGGACCAAGCCTACTCACCTCGGGCATCCGCAGCACTGGGAGGTAATAGGGTTTTACAGCTCTTAGTCGGGCATCCGCAGCACCCGGACCAAGCCTACTCACTTCGGGCATCCGCAGCACCGCGAGGTAGTAGGGTTTTAATAGCTCTTGGTCGGGCATCCGCAATACCTGGACCAAGCCTACTCACCTCGGGCATCCGCAGCACCGCGAGGTAGCAAGATTTTACAGCTCTTGGTCGGGTATCCGCAGCACCTGGACCAAGCCTACTCTTCGTCGGGCATTCGCATCACCTCGAGGTAGTAGGGTTGTACAACTCTTGGTCGGGCACCCGCAGCACCCGAACCAAGCCTACTCACCTCGGGCATTCGCAGCACGGTGAGGCAGTAGTGATTTACAACTCTTGGTCGGGCATCCACAGCACCCGGACCAAGCCTACTCACCTCGAGCATCCGCAGCACTGCAAGATAGTAGGGTTTTACAACTCTTGATCGGGCATCCGTAGCATCCGGACCAAGCTTACTCACCTCGGGCATCCGAAGCACCATGAGGTATCAATGTTTTAGCAGGCAAGTATTCAGTGTTCTTCGAGTAATATTTCGTTTGCTCCTTTATTTATTGAACTGCAAGGCGGTGCCAACAGAAATACAAATTTTATGCAAACAACTCAACATCTCACCGAGTGCGATAAGGGTGGAGATGATTGGCGTGCCATGGCCTCTCCAACCCCTTGCCTTTGTCATCCTCCAGATAGTAGCTGCCCCCTGTGAGCTTTCTGGTGATGACGTAGGGTCTGTCCCACTTAGGCTCCAGCTTCCCCGGGTTGCCGACTGATTTGATCCTCTTCCAAACCTTGTCTCCGACTTCAAAGCTGCGAGCGATTACCTGGTGATTATAGGCTTGTTGCATCCGTCGTCGGTACGCTTCCAGCCGAGCTGCTGCTTTATCCCGCACCTTTGAAACGAGATCTAGGTCGATCAGCCGCTCTTGATCATTGTCCTCCTTGTTATAGTGCTGCCGTCGGACGGACTCTTCCCCTACCTCCACCGGGATCACAACCTCTGCTCCATACACCAGCTAAAAAGGGCTCTGGCCTGTTCCTTCTCATGGAGTGGTACAGTAGGACCACAAGATGCTAGGGAGTTCCTCGACCCAACTGCCTCCAACGTGATCTAGTTTTATCTTGAGTCCCCTGAGGATTTCACGGTTAATGACCTCGGCTTGTCCATTGCCCTGAGGGTATGCCACTGATGTGAAGGCTTGGCGAATGCCTAACCCCTGGCACCATTCTTTAAGCTTGCACCCTGCAAACTGTCTTCCATTGACCGACACCAGCTTGTAGGGGGTGTCGTATCTGCAGATGATATCCCTCCATAGGATCTTCATCACCGCAGCCTCCGTGATGTGTCCTAGAGGCTCAGCTTCCACCCATTTGGAAAAATTATCCACGAGGACCAGCAAGAACTTCTTCAGCTGTGGCCCGAAGGGAAAGGGGCCTATGATGTCCATTCCCCACTGATCGAATGGGCAGGACACTATGGAGACTCACAAGGCTCGGTCGGTCGATTAGTCACATGCTGATGTCTCTGGCAGGCTTCACATCCAGCAATGAACTCGAGAGTGTCGGCTTGTAGAGTGGGCCTAAAATACCCTGCCAGAATAATCTTCCTAGATAGAGATCTTCCCCCAATGTGGCTCCCGCAGATGCCTTCATGTACATCCCGTATCATGTAGTCAACTTCGTCTGGTCCGACACATTTGAGGAGTGGTCGAGCAAAGACCCTCCTGTATAGTTGATCTCCGACCAGTGTGAATCTGGCAGCCTGGCGGCGGAATAATCAGCTTCCTTGGTCCATGCTTGGAGTGTTCCCATTGTGTAGGAACTCCACATATGGATCTCTCCAATCAGCTATGGTGTCGCCTTTCGCCTCCTTTCCAATCTGTGCTACCGTCTCTTCCAAGGCACTAGGTGCATCCAACTGCCAGGTTGAGATGGAATAACCAACCTGGCTAGTTCATCGGCCTTGACATTGTCTGCCCTGGAAATCTTCTGCAGGATAACCTCCGTGAAGGAGGCTCTCAGCTGCTCATAGAGGGCTACATACTTCTGCAAGTGTTCACACCTGATTTCGAAGTCGCCCTTTATTTGCTGTGCCACAAGCTGAGAGTCCGAGTGTACCATGACCTGAGTAGCCCCCATATGTTTGGTTGCTTGCAGGCCCGCTAGGATCGCCTCGTATTCAGCCTCATTGTTGGTGACTTTGAAGTGGAGCCGAATGGATAAATGTAACGTGTCCCCTCGGGGGGGGGGGGGGGGGAGACCATTAATACCCCGATTCCGCTGTGCCGGTTGTTGGAAGACCCGTCTACATAGATAGTCTCCAGCATGAAGTCTGAGAAAGCTTGTGCCTCGATAGCGGTACGAGACTGGTACTCAATACCGTATTCGCTTAGCTCTGTCGTCCATTTGATCAGCCGACCTGATGCTTCAGGATTGGTGAGGACCCGTACGAGCGGACTATTAGTGAGGACCACGATAGGATGTGCTAAGAAGTAGGGCCTTAACCTCCGGGCCATTAAGACCAGAGCATAGGTTAGCTTCTCCATCATAATGTATCTCGTCTCGGCATCCTTCAGGAGATGTCCGAGGAAGTATATGAGATATTGCACCATGCATTCTTCTCGAACGAGTGCTGAACCTACCGCTTGTTCTGCTGCAGATAGGTAGACAAATAAGGTCTCCCCCTCCACTGGCTTGTAGAGGATGGGGAGCTCGGCGAGATAGGCATTTAGGTCAGCGAGTGCCTTCTCATACTGGTCATCCCAATCGAACTTGACTGTTTTTCTCAGAATCTTGAAGAATGGTAGGGTCCTATCTGCAGACTTGGAGATGAACCTGGACAGAGCCTTGATTCTACCATTCAGTCGTTGCACTTCCTTAAAGTTGCGAGGGGATGGCATATCTAGAATAGCCTTTATTTTTTCTGAATTAGCCTCGATTCCCCTCTCTGTCACCATGTATCCCAAGAAACGACCGCTCTTCACCCCGAGCAAGCACTTGGCGGGGTTCAACTTCAGCATGTTGGCACTCAGAGTGGCGAACATCTCTTCTATGTCGGCTATCATGTCCTTTCCTTGTCAGTCTTGACCAGGATATCGTCCACGTACACTTAGATGTTTCTCCCGATCTGATGCCTGAAGACCTTGTCCGCCATCCGCTGATAAGTTACCCTAGCGTTGCGCAATCCGAAAGACATGACATTATAGCAATACGTGCCATCGGCTGTCACAAATCTGACTTTCTCCTGGTCTTCGGGAGCGAGAGGGACTTGATGGTAGCGTTGATAAGCATCCAACATCAAAATGAAATCACAACCGGTCATAGAGTCTACTAACTGGTCTATTCGAGGCAACGAGTAATAATCCTTAGGGCAAGCTTTATTCAAATCATGAAAATTAATACAGACTTGCCATTTGCCCCTGGCTTAGGGACAAGGACTACATTAGCTAACCAGGACAGAAATTGAACTTCTCTTATGTGTCCGACTCTTAACAGCTTGTTGACTTCATCTCTGATAACCTTGTCGTGTTCTGGTGCAAAGTGTCTTCGCCTCTGCTTCATCGATCGAGCTCTAGGGATGACATGCAGGTGATGCATGTCTAGAGCTAGGGGGACCCCTTTGATTTCCTCGGAGGCCCAGCGAAGACGTCTCGATGGTTCTGCAGGCAGTCTATAAGACGACTTCTTAGCTCTGGTGCAAGGTCGGTGGCGATCCTCGTAACTCCCCCCTTTGTTGAGGGTGAATCTGGACCAAAAACTCCCATGATGTAAATAGAAGCTAATAGCTCATCATCTAACCAAAATAAGAGAAAGGAACCTTCTAAGATGAGCTAAACATATCTTTGTCATCTAAGGCTTGGTCATATTAACCTTAGTAGGATTTAAAGGTTGATAGCTGATGAGCCCTTGGGCTTATTGGTGGTGGAATACTTCCCAACCTGTGAATCATGCTTGGAAGGTAAGATGACCAAGAGGTCTTTCAAGGCCAAGGGGTATAGGGTCAAAGATGTGTTCGAACTGGTTCATTCTGATTTGTGTGGTCTTATGTCTATCCAGGCTATAGGTGGCTTTGAATACTTTGTCTCTTTTATAGACGATATTCAAGGTATGGGTACATTTATCTGATACGCCACAAGTCTGAATGCTTTGATAAGTTCAAAGAATTCAAGGATGATGTGGAGAAACATCGAGATAAAAGTATCAAGAAATTACGATCAATTGTGGTGGCGAGTACCTCTTGGGAGAGTTTAGGTCTTACTTATCAAAGGCTGGGATTCAATCCCAATTGTCTGCACCCGTTACGCCCCAACAGAATGGTGTAGCAGAAAGAAGGAATACGACTCTTATGGAGATGGTTAGGTCAATGATGAGCTACTCTAAGTTGCCGGATTCGTTCTGGGGATATGTTCTGGAAACGGCAGTGTACATACTGAACTTGGTACCATCTAAGTCAATACCCTCTACTCCCACAGAATTGTGGACTGGGCGAAAGCCTAGTCTAGGACATATTCAGATTTGGGGTAGTCCAGCACATGTGCTGAAGGAAGATACTAATAAGTTGGAATTTCATACAGAAGTGCACTTGTTCCTAGGCTATCCTAGAGGGATGAAAGGTGGTCTGTTCTATAGTCCTAAGGATCAGAAGGTGATCGTTAGCACGAATGTCAGATTCTTAGAGGAAGATATGTGATGAACCACAAGCTCATGAGTAGACTTGTTCTTGAAGAATTAAGAGGGGACGTTTGACCTTAGTACCAACTATACAAGAGGATATACCACAAGTCACTGCACAGCGTGTCACAGAAGATACACAGGTGGTACCTCGCCATAGTGGGAGGGTTGTTAGACAACCTGAAAGATTCATGTTCTTGGGAGAGTCTTCGGACTTAGTCCTTGGCGAACATGAATCAGATCCCTGGACCTACGACGAGACATTCCAAGATAAAGATGTAGATTCTTGGCAAGCAATGAATTCTGAGATAGAATTTATGGATTCTAATCACGTCTGGGAGCTAGTGGAACCACCCAATGGTATAAAAGCCATTGGATGCAAGTGGATCTACAAGAGAAAGAGAGGATCAGACGTGAAGGTTGAGACCTTCAAAGCTAGGCTTGTTGCGAAAGGGCATACTCAGAAAGAGTGTATTGATTATGAGGAGACCTTTTTGCCGGTAGTCATGCTTAAATCTATCCAGATTCTCTTATCTATTGCCACTCATATGGACTATGAGGTATGGCAGATGGACGTCAAGACAACTTTCCTTAACGAAAGTCTTGAGGAGACCATCTACATGAAGCAACCAGAGGGATTCATTGCGAAAGGCAAAGAGCATCTTGTGTGCAAGCTTAATCGATCCATTTATGGATTGAAGCAAGCTTCAAGATCTTGGAACATCCGCTTTGATGAGGTAATCCAGTCATATGGATTTATTCAAAGTCCGGATGAGTCATGTGTATATAAGAGGTGTGATGGAAACATAGTGGTATTTCTTGTGCTATACGTAGATGACATTTTGTTCATTGGCAACAATGTCAAAGTGTTGACTGAAGTAAGGGTATGGTTGTCCAAACTGTTCGATATGAAGGACTTGGGAGAAGCAGGGCAAATCCTTGGGATCAAGGTCATAAGGGATCGCCAAAAAAGGATGTTGTGCTTATCCCAAGCTTCATACATAGACACTGTCCTGACTCGTTTTAGTATGGAAAACTCCAAGAAAGGTTTTCTACCTTTCGGACACGAAGTTCCTCTATCTAAGGAGATGTGCCCTAAAACATCAAAGGAGATAGAAGAGATGAAGGCGGTTTCTTATGCATCAGCTGTAAGAAGCCTCATGTATGCTATGTTGTGTACGAGACCGGATATCTGCTTTGCTGTGGGCATGGTTAGCAGATATCAAAGTAACCCTGGACAGTGATATTGGACTGTGGTAAAGCATATACTGAAGTACCTGAGAAGGACTAGGGATTATATGCTGGTTTATTGAGCAGACCAATTACTCCCTGTGGGTTATACGGATTCAGACTTCCAATCGGATAGGGACAAAAGTAAGTCTACCTCGGGGTTTGTGTTTACTTTAGGAGGTGGAGCCATAGTATGGAGGAGTATCAAGCAGAAATGCGTGGCGGACTCCAGCATGGAAGCTGAGTATGTGGTAGCCTCAGAGACAGCCAAGGAAGCTGTATGGCTTAGGAACTTCATAATGGACTTGGATGTGATTCCTGGTTTGCCCAGATCTATCACAATTTATTGTGATAACAATGGTGCAATTGCAAACTCGAAGGAACCACGAGCCCATAAGGCGAGTAAACACATAGAGCGCAAGTACCACCTGATACAAGAAATCATAAAACGAGAAGAAGTAGTTGTCGCCAAGATTGCATCGGAGGACAACCTGGTGGATCCTTTCACTAAGGCCCTTCCGGCGAGAGTTTTTGATAGGCATGTGGAGGATATGGGAGTCAGATATATGGCACTGGGAGGACAACATAGTCTTCGAGTATAAGTGGGAGATTGTTAGGATGTATACTAAAAGTCTTGCCTTTTCTATATGAACATCTACATTTTGAAAGAGAATCACAACATCACTATTGCATGTTTATATTAGTATGTGCAAACTATCTGATACTTTGCATTATAGATAATAAGGTGTGTGGTGACACACAGAAGATCATGTTATCAGTCCCTTGCAGAGTATAAGTAGAGGCTCACAACCGAGATGGAGTTGGACAAACCATCGGGATGGTTGTAGTGTAATTAAGTGTGGTTTATCTTGACCATAGAATTATACTAGTGCACTTTGTGTGCATTGGACAGGACCAACATAGAGGTGATCCAATGTATACTGACTTTATAATTGGATCAGACCTCGGTTTATTATGGAGTACATGCTTTGAATCCCGATATAATAACGGCACATGTACTTAGTAGTTATTTCTTTGATTTACCAATGGGCGAAATTTATTCTGTTAAATCGATAGACCCAGTAAGTTGGAAAATAATATTATTTGTATGGTGTTCCGTTGATTATAGACGGAATCCGTGTCCTAGTGAGTCGGGATGATGATGCCCCCTTGATGAGCTCATAAGGTTCATCATGTTAAATCCTGCAAGTGGACTTGGTCTAACATGATGATAAGGATGAGTGGTACTAGTCAAGAAGTTAGAGGTTGATTAATTAAAAATGTAAATAATTTAAATTAATCAACAGACATTCGATATCTTAAACACGGGGAGAAATTGTACTCATAATAGGTGGAGCCCATACGAAAATATGGGGGTTGGTGAGGTAGTTCATTGAAGGGCCTTTAGTGGAATGATTCTTCATTAATGGATCGGGTTTTGGATCCATTAGCAGACCAAGACCCAACTCCTCCTCATGGTTCTTATTGTAGATCTATAAATACCCCAATAAGCCATCATGAAACAAGAAGAAACCTCTTATTATTCTCCCTCTCTCTCTATTCTTCTCTCCCCTAGGGTTTAGTGTGGTTGGCGGGTGTGGAAGGAAGAAGAGAGGCATTCTCTTATCTTCTCTCTTTTCTCTCCACTTGAGGCATGACACAAGGAAGGAAGGAGACTTCATCTTCTTCCTCTTGGTCGGACGCAAGCAAAGGAGGAGAGGAGGAGGCCGTCGGCGCACCACTTGAACCCTAGGTTTCCGGTGCCACCTTCCTTCAAGGGAAGGTTTCCGACGGGCTTTGAGGAGAAGAAGGCCCTCTTATCTCCTCTCCTTGGTTGGCAGCAGCTGTTGGAAGGGAGGAGAAGGAGGAGCTTTCTTCCTTTGTGTGGTCGGCAGCAATGTTGGCCGGTGCAAGGAGAGGGAAGAAGCGGGTTTTGGCTCTTGTTTGGTGATTTCGGATCTTGGTAGATCGTCACCCACACGACATCCAAGAGGGGAGGGTCATACGATAGAAGATCGTAAGGTAACGAGAGGTATATTTCTCTCATGACTCCTTTGATATTCTTATCATTTTATGTGGTGTATAATTAATTATCATGTGTTTAGTTATTTGTTAATTAATATTGATTATTAATTATTTGGCCCTGATAATAAACATAAAAACTGGTGATCCGCTCGTCATCTTTTCCACGATCAATTGGTTAGGCGAGTTACAAGGCTCGAACTTTGAGCATGACTAAGTTGTAAATCGAATCAATTGGTACGACGACGAGACGGTCATATGGGAGTTAGGTCTCCATTCAAATTAATTTTTTAATCCGTGGACATGGAGAGGTCTCTCATAGACGACCAGGTATTCGCTTAGGAAACCTGCCAAGCCATACCCAACAGTGGGTCCCCCTAAGATCACTCCCATGTGTCCAGAATGAGGGCCATGTGTAGGGGCCTTGCCCTTCTTGGGGTCTCTTTCAAATGAGGGAGACCTGCGGAGTGTAGCCTCACGACTTCTCCCTCTTGACCGCGACCAAGATCGATGTCGAGCCTCATTCTCTACCGACTACCATTGGCGCCGGGGGGGGGGGGGGGAGCTTCGCCGAGGGGACCTCCGGCGATACGCCGTCTTCTTCACTTCTTCCGAGGTTTGGTGTCTGCTTCCTCGCTCAATTTTCTCTTCAAGGCATCACATTCCTCGGTGGAGTGTGTCGTACTGCTGTGGAAGTCGCAGTACTTCATCAGCGGCTCTGGTTGCTCTGTGTCAACTGTCTCTATTAGCTTCCGCTTACCAACCCACTGGTCCTTCCCCAGACGAAGATCTTTTTCTCGGGCTGGAGCCGGAGGTTCCCTCCTTTCTGACCATACAACGGCTTGAGGAGGGACCCCGGCTAGTTCCTTGCAGCAGGCGTGTTGCACTTCTTCCACGTTAACGTGTTTGACAGAGCGCCCTAGAAAATCATCGAAGTTGGTGGGTGGCTTCTTCACCAAAGATCGAAAGAAATCCCCTTCCGAGAGCCCTTGGGTGCAGGCACTGACAAGGATCTCCGACGTCACAGTTGGCACATCCTGCACCACTCGGTTGAACCACTGGATGTAATCCTTGAGTGGTTCTTTGGGCTTCTGCTTGAGAGCAAATAAATTTAGCGCCATCTTCTGATAGCGACGGCTGCTGGCGAAATGATGGAGGAAGATAGTTCTAAACTCCATGAAGGAGTTGATAGAACCCTGAGGCAGCCTCTGGAATCATCGCTGAGCTGCTCTTGATAGGGTGTTCAAGAACACCTGACACTTTACACCATTAGTGTACTGGTGCAGGAGTGCCACGTTCTCGAACATGCATACATGATCATCAGGATCTATCTTTCCGTCATAGTCGGCAATCCCAGGCCCGCGGAACTGCTTCGGCATGAAATCTTCTACAATCTCCAATGAGAAAGGGGTGGAGAGCACCTTTGGGAAGGCCTTAGGTTCTTCCCTCTTCCCTAGTCTATCCTCCAGTCTCAGGGCGTTGGAGGCTACTGAGTTGGCCTTCTCCACATCTCCTAGAGAATTCCGCCGGTGGACTGGGACTGCTTCAGCGTGTCTCCCTGGTGGTGAGACAGATCTCCGTTGTTGTGGATGCGAGATGAAGATTCTGGGGATTTCCTCTTGCACAGAAGCGACTCGTCGTGAGGTGGCCTGCTCGATTTGGTGTTGTTCTAGTACCCCTTTGACAGCATTGACTACCAAGCGATCTAATTCTTTTTTCGTTAGAACGATGGATTGTCCCTCCAACTCTGCCATTGCTCCTTCTGGTGTTTTAATCGATTCCCACAACCGACGCCAAACTTGTTTCGGAAGAAATCGACGTTGACGGCCAGTCACCAGAGTTCCGCCCACAAGGATGATGACGAGAGAGGAAAATCTCCCACCCTGTGAGATTAACCCGAGCGTTAAGGGGAACACGCCGGAGGTTGTCCAGCGGAGCCCACTCCGATGCTCAAGTCAGTACCTGAGTTTTTTAGATGGAAGGAAATAAGGAAAAGTGTGAGTCAAAATGAGTGTGCCCCTTACCTGGGGGGGGGGGGGGGGGTGGAGTACCTTTTATACCTGAGGCAGCAGTCACACGTGTCCACACATTCTTCTCCACGCCCCCTCAATTATCGGTTACTGGATAATCCTTGTAACGGTCCTCGCAACCATTAAATATGGGTCATGCAATAATTAAGGCTTTAATGGCCGCGTATTATGGGTCATGATTATCTCGTAATTACTAGGGGTAATTATCCATGGTTCCGAAGAAAGGGGCGGTTATCTAAGGCCGGGTGATCCTTGGGCTCTGCTACCCTGAGGTGATCTCGGGGTCCTTTGGCCCGGGGGGATCCCAGGCGTTCACCTTCCCGAGGTGATCTACCCGAGGAGGTCTCGGGAATCGACATTCCAGAGGGAGTTTCGGGAGTCAAGGAAAGAGAGTCGTTCAAACTCGGTAGATCTTGCCACATAGCTTCTTCAGTCCACGTATCAGCCACGGGGTGCTCAACCCCATCAATAGTAATTTATATCGCTTAGTTATAATCGACGATTACTCTATATACTCTTGGATTAAAGTCTTCAAACATAAAAAATGAAATCTTTGAAATATTTAATACTTTTTTAAACAAATAGAAAATAAATAATATATAAAAATTAAGAAAATTAGAAGTGATAATGGTGGATAATTTAAATATCTCAAATTCACAAACTTGTGTCTAGGAAATGAATATCATCATGAATTTTTATGTCCTAAAATATCCCAACAAAATTGAATAGTAGAAAAAATAGAATTTTGTAAGAGGTAGCTAAGTCAATGCTAAATGAATACAACTTACCTAACTACTGTTGGACTGAGGCTATTAATATGCCATGTTACATTCAAAATAGAATTATAATTAACAAATTATAAAATAAAACACGTTATGAAATTTTAACAAATTACTCAATATAAAATATTTACGAGTATTTGGATGTAGGGTATGTTGGGACCTTGTCGTACGGCTAGAGGAGGGTGAATAGTCAATCACCCACTTCGATTGCGGTTTTCTTCCTACACGTTGTTAGTGCGCAAGTGGAATAACAAATAATAAATCTAACAACTAAGAAGACAAACCAATTTACGTGGTTTGGAGAGAAAGCTCCTACTCCACGGCTGCCCGTAAGGTGGACGATCCTGATCCGTCGGTGGATGACTCCCTGGAAGACCTCCGACTAGCTCGTGTAGCTCCTTGTGGGTAGAGAAACCTCGTCACAACCCGTAACACTCTTCTGAGCACTTAAACTACTAATTGGCCTTTAACCAAAGCCAATTTCGTCAAGAAGTCTTAGCCAAAACCGAGCTATCTTAAATAGAGCTCTTTGCTGAGAAGACCGTTACCAGTCGACTGGTCCCACTTAGATTCGAACGTTACATCATAACATTCGAATTTCAGCTGCCATCAGTCGACTGATCCAAGATCAGTCGACTGATCTTTCTGTGGACTTCATCAGTCGACTGATCCAAGCATCAGTCGACTGGTCTACTTCCAAACATAAGGTTTTCCTTCCTGAGTACATTTCTCTCAGCACTCGAACCCTAGGATTTCCTTCTCGAGTACAATTCCCTCAGCACTCGACCCCTCACAACTTAGCTGACTCTTCATCCATCAGCCTCGATCTGTTGCCTTCAAACCCTCTTCGACTTTGGCTCTCATTCCTCGGATGCATGCAAGCCCACGACCTGTCTCCCATGCTATCCTTCGCGTATGCCTCGAAGTTCGCTCCCCTCGACTCATCTTCCCTGCTTTGTCCACGGTCCCTCGGATGCATACAAGCTCACGGCTTGTCTCCTCACACCATCCTTCACCGGACTCGAAGTCATCCAACTAAGTCCATGTGTATTCTGCAAACCTGCACACTCAAATACACATATCAAACACAAGGGTGAACCTAACTTAAACTTGTTGGTGCAGAATGCACCCAAGTCAAACCTGTGTTTTGATAATGGCAACAAAGGTCAAAAGTTAAGTCTTACTTGTTTTCTAACAAGTTGCTCTAGTGTGCAGGAAAAGTCCTAGCGAAGGACTGCTAGGCACTGGCGAAGGAATGCCAGGGTAAAAAGCCCTAGCGAAGGACTGCTAGGCACTGGCGAAGGAACGCCAGAGTCAAAAGCCCTAGCGAAGGACTGCTAGGCGCCAGGCGAAGGACAGCCTGGGACTGAAGCCCTAGCGAAGGAATGCTAGGCACCGGGCGAAGGGCAACTCGGCATCTAAGACCTGGCAAATGACCGCTAGGCAAAAGTCCAACCAAAGGAGCGGTTGGCATCAGGTACATTCTCCCGAGAGGAGTAGGGGAGGACGCGTTCCCCGTCGAGGGAACAGTAGGAGTCGGTTCAACCTAGGGCTCCATTTAGGAGGCCCAAAGTCAGAACCAAGACAGCTAAGGCTGTATAAACTAACCACTTGTTGTCTTGTTGTGTTTTGGACTAACCCTGGATGCAGGACCGAAGGAACGAGTGTCTGCAGCTCAGAGAGCCTCAAAGGAGTGAGGCAACAGCTGACCAGGACGCTCGGAGTGTCCCGGGCGCCCCCAAGGTGAACACAAAACACACAAGTAAAAAAGCAGCTTCAAACAGTACAACTCCCGGGCGCCCCCTGCGCTACGGGCGCCCCCAGCACCAACTGTTTAAGCAGCTCTCTTCGAAGCCAGATAACACTTTGACCCGGTCAATCCAGGCGCCCCGAGCGCTCCGGGCGCCCCGGTCAAAGCTGATCCCGAAGATAAAGGGATCAGACGCTGACCGAGACTTTGGCGGATCAAAGGCCACATGGGGGAGCGCCCCCGACGTCCCGGGCGCCCCCAGGCCCTATATAAAGGGCCCTCGACCAAGGCTTCAGTACATCAATTCACTCAACGTCTCAAAGCTCTTCTGCTCTCGCGCCTTGCTCCGGAAACCTTCCAACTCGAGCCGACGACGTCCCGCTGCTCCGAAAAAGTCGATCTACTCCGGACGTCGGTAAAGAAGAGCGTGTTTTCGTTATTATTATTTACTGCACTTATTTTGTAATCAAATTTTGTAAACTGTTTGCACCGTATATAGAATTGCCCAAAGTAAACGGTCAACGATCGTGGGCCTTGGAGTAGGAGTCGACACAGGCTCCGAACCAAGTAAAATCGACTGTGTCTCTGTGTTGTGATTTTTAATTTCCGCTGCGTACTTGCTCTAAAATTTCCGAAAAACGATTTCCGATATTCACCCCCCCCCCCTCTATCGGTTTTCTCGATCCAACAAGTGGTATCAGAGCGGGGAAGTTCAAACTTGGTGCAACCACCAGTTTGAAAAAAATTTCGGATTTTTATTTCTTTTTCTCATTCGAATTTTTTTAACCAAAAAAAACAGATTTTTTCAATATTTTATTATCCTTATCCCGCACTACTAATCCAAGACCAAGTCTTGGGATATTTTTTTTGTTAGTTTTCTCTTACAGATCAAATGGCCATACAAGAGGGATTCAGCACCGCCAGACCTCCACTTTTCAGTGGAGAAGACTTTTCTTACTGGAAAAGTCGAATGGAGATCCACCTGAAAACTCAGGTGGACATGTGGATCATCATCCAATCCGGACTGGAGATACCCAAAAATGCTGATGGACTTCCTCAAAGCTACACAGAGTGGGACACCGCTCTGAAACGAAAAATCGAAGCCGATGCTAAAGCGACTCAGACTCTTCAATGTGGATTGACGAAAGAGGAGCTGAACCGCGTGGGCCCCTTCAACAGTGCCAAGGAGCTGTGGGCAAAATTGATCGAGCTGCACGAAGGAACATCAGATACTCGGATCAGTAAGAGGGATCTGCTCCTGAACAAACTCTGTACCATCAAGATGGCCGACAACGAAACAGCAGCCCAGCTCCACGCACGAATCCAAGAGTTGATGAACGGTCTTCACACTATAGGTCACAAGGTTGAAAACCGTGACTTAATAAGGTATGCCTTAAACGCTTTCCCTAGAAACACCTTGTGGGCATCTATGGTAGATGCATACAAGGTCTCAAGGGATCTTTCTAAAATAAAATTAGATGAATTATTTTCCGAACTAGAACTGCACGAACAAACTAACACCAATATGGTCGAGAAAGGTATTGCTTTCGTTGCAGGTAAAACTGGAAGGACAACAAAGAAGAAGCCTGAACCTGAACCCGAGTCTAACTTAGACTCAGACTCAGAAGACGAAGAAGGAGATCAAACTAAGCTGGTCCGACTAGCCCGAAGCTACTACAAGGAGCTGAAGAACTGAACCTACAAACGGAAAATCAGCCGAAGAAAGGATGAACCAGCTGAACCCGCGAATGACAAAAACAAGCCCAACGTAACCTGCTACGAGTGCAAGAAGAAGGGCCACTACAAGATAGAATGTCCAAACTTAAAGGAAATCAAAAAGACAAGAAGAAAGAAAGCGCTCCAAGCAACCTGGGATGAATCTTCCTCAGAAGAAGAAGAAGAAGCACCCCAATCAAACCTACTATCTCTGACCGCCTCAGAAAAAGTCGAGACTGAGTCAGAATCAGAATAGGACGACGGCGAGCTGACCTTTACAGAAGACATCGAAATTAAGGTAACTGGTTTCAATAGATGTCAATTAAGTGAACTAATTTCATTTCTTTCTCGAGATTTGGCAAAAGCCAAACTCCGAGTCGAATCCCTCAGACAGGAAGTAAAACTCCTGAAAGAGGGAGCTGACTCTAAACCCTTAACCGAGAAGGTTCAGGAAGGAACTCCTACTCAAGTTGAAAAACTTGAAAAGGAGAACTTCTCCCTGAAAACTCAGGTTAAGGATCTTAGATCAGCTTTAGAACGATTTACATCTGGTTCCAAGGGTCTTGACATGATCCTTAGAAAACAGAAATCAGTTCTAAATCGATCCGGGCTTGGCTATAGAACCAAATCCCGACAAAGATCTTACTTTGCTGTACTGAATCAGTCCAGAGGTAAAATTCAGGCATGGGTACCTAAACTATACCTGAACAAACCAACTGGATCAAATCAGTATTGGATCCCCAAGGACAAGATTCACATCTTGCCTAACCATCACCTGGCTTTTAGTCCAAGGGGAGCCAAACTGAAAACAATATTCATTATTAGATAAGAATTTAATTCGTGATTGCAATTGCCTGATTGATTGTTTATTTAAAATTCCTGCAATTTACCATGCTTAGATTTAGGAATGGTTAGTATAAGGACTGAACAAACTTAACTGAAACTTGACAACATAGTATTTGGGTGGAGGTGAGATGATAGTACGTTAGGGAAGCCAATTTGGCGGAACTAGCCGAAGCTACCGATCCAAGACCCAAACTAGTTAGACCAGAAAATTTTTCAAAGAATAATTTTGAAAATGAAATTTCATTAAAAGGCTTTGTCAAGGAAAGGGTGGATGATCCCATAAGGCTACGGCCAAAGAAGGCCTAATGCCTCGCCAAGACCTGGAAGCCAATTTTTGAAATTCAAATTCAAATTATTTTTTGTCAAATTCGAATCTAACACAAAATTTCAGTTATTGTAGATTTAAACATCTTTTCAAAAATTTCAAAATTAATTAAGTTTTCAAAATTTAATTGTTTCAAAATTAATCAAAATTTTCAAAATAGTCTTAACTATCAAAACCTGTCTCACGAAACCTATAAGGCTAACGTGATTGAAAACCCTAGATTTGGGTGAGACAGACTAGGCAGTGAAACTCAATTTAAGCTATTCCTGACTCTAATTGGATCCAAATCAAGAAAACTCTTTATGTGTAGGAACATAAAGATTTGGACCAATGGATGTTGGATAGCGGTTGCTCCAGACACATGACTGGAGATAAATTGAAGTTCACCAAGCTCAAGTTCAAAAACCTAGGCTCAGTGGCATTTGGCAATAATGCTACACTCAAGGTAATTGGGTCAGGTAATATTGAACTTAAATCCGATTTCATTATTAAGAAAGTTCTATTGGTTGAAAACTTTAATTTTAACTTGCTTAGCATAAGTCAGTTATGTGATTCTGGTTATATAGTTACTTTCAACAATTCTAACTGCCTGATTAGAAATGTACAACACTCAGAAATCATGCTTAAGGGCACTAGGAAAAACAATGTATACACTATAAACCTTCCCCTTGTACCCAAATGTATGTTAACACAATTAGAACAATCAAA
>JAGFNQ010009073.1:290030-315467 GCA_024364735.1 Boesenbergia rotunda | reverse complement strand
AACATGGTTGTCGAAATTAGCATTTACTTTTGTACAGTGGAAATATCAAACATGGTTGTTGAAATTAGCATCACTATTAATGGATGACATTCCAAAGTTTTGGTATTTCTTGCATCAAAAAATGAGATCAAGAAAAGTAAATTTAAAATGTCAGAAAATAAAATAATTTGTTTTTTAATGTTAAATTATTTTTTAGTAATTGCTATTAGTAATATGAATAATAACAATTGGGAATGATATCAATATTATATTTATTAAGTCTGTATTATTTTGTATAAATAGTAATCTAATTAATATTAATCAAATAATATTTATTATCGATAATGTCTATTCGTAGTCTAATTACAAATAATTCTTTTTTTTGTATATTAATATTTTAATAACCTTAATACTTGTTTGTAATACTCACGTGTTGTTTTCACTTGTTTGGATTCCTCATAGTAGAGTAACAACCCTTGTTCAATGCCTTCTCCACTGACCAATCACTCTGATCATCCTTAAGTTGAAGGTAGATCTCATTTGCGAGCTTCAAACATTGGTGTCAAAGCTCCCTGGCATGCCAAATGAATAATTATGGTGATAACAATCTCCTGTTACTCGCAACACCTTGCAATAACTGCTTTTAGATCTAGAGTTTGGTGATATATTTCAGGTTTCAATTAGAGTCTGAAAAGATTCTCCTATTGGAACTGCCCAATAGTCACAATGCTTGTTTTTGTTTTTGAAGAAACATCCATTTGTCCAAATCCAGTCCCCTTCTAGTAAATCTAAGCCTATTGTCATTAACAACTTGTCGAGTTTCTTGATGAATGCTTGATTTCTTGATTAAAATTGAATTACTACTTGTTGAGTTTGATCTGACTCAGTTGTTCCAAATTGTACGGGGCTGAATAGGTGACATAATCAAATTACAAATTCCTTATACAAAAACACAAACAACACAAATGATTAGTAGAGTGAGTGTGCTCACTTGTGATTGATTGGTATGTCTGATAAATTATCAATGGAAATAAAAGAATGTAAAGCACGGTGTGAACACTATGATTTTATACTGTTACTAGATTCCTACATCCCATAGCACGTTCAATGTCATGCCCATACGATCCACCATTACCATCCTATAGAATAGACAATGCGGCAAGCCATTATAGTCCATTGGTAACTTTATGACCTGGCTTTGAGGATTACTCTTTGACTCAACCTTAGGAGTTCACAGGTTGTTTTCATTTCCTTTAGATATGAAATGAATGCAAAGAGAGTAAATTAGTGTGAGTTTGAGGGTTGAAGCCTTATAATAGTTATTGAAGCTTTTGGATCCTTTTGGGCATTTGTTGATGATGGGCCCATGAAAATTACAAGTATCTTCGTTAATGTTTAGTGTCCAAAAGCTCTCTAAGAGCTTATATAGAAAAGCTCCAACAAACACATTTTGAATATCACACAAATAACCATTGGATGCCAATACTCTTTTGCTAGGACACTGCTAGGGGAGGGGGTTTGTGGATTGCTTGTGGATTTCCCAATGAAAAAAAACCATCTGATTTAATGCACTGGCAATTCCCTTCTAGTAACTCACCCTAAGTTAAATTACTTCTTCACTGTAGTTTATTTAAGGTCCAAGACATGAGTCAGTTGATTACAATACTTGGGAACACTTATGAGGCTTCAACAAGCAAAACTGAGATAGCTCCCCTACTACGCAGGTAGACATAACATTGTTACAATAATGTTACAACTATCAAACGAAACCCTAAAATTATAATCTTATAATAACTTACAGTTCTCACATTGTTTGGGCATTAGATCCTTGAGTCCATGGAGCTCCTTCCTGAGCTCTTACTGCAAAACCCAATCGGAGCAACACCTTGATCGAAGTCATCATCTCTCAAATCCACCAAGCTTCTCCATGAGCCATTGCAGTTACACATACCAAATAGCTCTCAAGTTCACAAACTCCTTGAATCTTCATCTCCACAACTTGATCTAAGCCTCCAAGCTTTAGTTCATTGAGGCAAAATTGCCAGTTACAATTGCTCAAAGCTATTTTGTTATATAAAGGGTATTTAAGCTCTTTAAAATTCTACATGGTTTGACCAACTTGGTCAAAAAGACTTGGTTAGCATTTTTACAAAAATTGGTCAATTTAACTGATTCTTTGGCTTGTTCAATTGCTTATCTAATTTGATTATGGAAGCAGCCTGGAGAGATACCCAGGTTCATTTATTTCTGTTTGGACTGGCCGGTCTGGCCCTGGTTTAATAGCTATGGTCACAATAATTAATGCATACTAATACTTAAAATTTAATAGGTAATATTCTTTAAATACAGTTTGTGAATTACAAATACAATAGAGAATAAATACATATAATTATTACTTTATCATTTTCATATTACAAAACCCACCAAGCTCCCTGTCTGTACAATTTAACCTATTTATAATGTTATTGATTATTAACTACCATTATTTTAAATATCATGTAGGCATTGAATATCCAATTAAATACTTGTACAAATATTTTTTTAGTAATTATTTGTGTGTATTTGTATCTATAACAATATATGTATACGCATAACTAATAAATGTACAAATATTAATTATATGTATGTATGTACAAATAACTTTTTATGTATGTATATAAGTAATATCTACTAATATCTATTTGTCTAAAGAAATCATGAATTTAATATTCAATTATTTATAGTATGAACTTCTAGTATAGTTAGAAATATTAATAATTGATTTTTCAATTATTGTTTGCTGCTAACTATATAGAAAAATTATATAATCTCATTTAACAAACTTGTATTATTTAATGTGTAACGATATATTCATTTAACAGCAATTAATACATCGCTGCGATTTCATCTTTTATTACTTCATATGTTTCTTGTTTTCAATATTAGTTTAATTTCGTGTTCCTACTGATACTATTGACAGAAAAATTTGTTTGCTTGGCTGGGTTGATATGGTTATCCAAGTTCTCTATTAAATCAATTAACATAACTATTTTTTTCTGCATACTAATTTATGAATTTAAACTAAATATATTTGTTAGAGATGCGATTCTCATTCTAAGTTTTAGATTATGGAATCCAAATCACTTTATCCAAATTCTGGAAAGAACACCATTTCATTCTAATGCACTTCCATAGACCAAGTTGAATATAATCAAAATACACGTGGCATTGCCTAGTCGAATATCTTTATCTTGTTAGCATTTGTTTGTGATGCGATTGTGTTCTATGTATGCAATTTGAAATTTGTTCTTTGCAGTTCTGCTCCAGAATTGGTTGGGTTGCTTTGTGAATTAAATGAAACTCTTGACGAAGTTCAAAAACTGAAACCAGCCCTTCTCAAGGTAAACACTTGGCTATATTTCCTTTTTGTAATAGCTCCAATAAAAGAGTTCTTGTCATATACCATTCTTGCAATACTTCCCGTTTTCATTTTCATCCACGACAGTCCTCAATAATTGAGTAACATGGCAAAGTAAAAATAATTAGTGCAACAAATAAGTTCAATTGAGTGTGATATTCAGAAGTTGGGCAATTAGGGAAATATGCATAACCAGTAGAGCAGGATAACTACCATGATACACATAACCAGTAGAGCAGGATAACCATGATATATAGCCATCTTTAACAGTCTTATGAAGAGAACCCTAGTATCCTTTTTTGCTTGCGCAGGATGGTGGCTCATTATTCTTGCAACATGCTTCTTGTGCCTTCTCATTTTTCTATTGGTCTATTGGTGGGTGGAAAGAAAAATTTGACTCATTCCGACTGGCATATAATGAAATTTGATTTATTGCTGTAACCTTTGAACATTTAAATGGCTTGGTGTCGGGGTTTTACTTATACATCCTGCCATATAGTGCTCATCTTATTGTACATTCTTATCGAACTAATAGATTATTAACTATGTTTTAGCAACACTGATACTGCACCAATAAGAAGAAATGCACCTTTGATTTTTTTTTTTTGTCGATATGGTGCTAGAGTCAAATTTTCGTCCTAGCATGGCGTTAAGGACAGATCACTGCGTGATGCTACAAATTACAAAATGATCTCTTGGTCATATACTGATGGATCAATCTTTATGTACTTGCATCTCTGCAGAGTTTTAACTTGTTTGTCTTGTGATTCCTTTTTATGATCAATAATTTGCTTATTTTTGTAATATAAGAACTTTTGTTAATACTTGCTCTATTTTCTGTTTCTTCTGTTTTAATACTTAAATCAATGTTTTCTTCCATACAAATACACTGGGAATATGTTTCTTTTTCTTTGGCACACTTGCAGTTTGGGCAAAGGAACGACAGAGGTAGAGGAGGAATGCATTTTGCGGAGGTAAAATATGTTTTATTATTGGTCTATTGCCAGACAATAAGTTATTATCTTCTTCTCAAGTCAGAGGGGCATTCTATTCGTGATCATCCTGTGGTATCACGATTGGTTGAAATCAAGGACCTGTTGGAGAAGGTGCATTTCTATCTTTTTTTTTTTTCAAGTATATGCACAAATTATAGAAATTGCCTTTACTTTGTTTATTCATTACTGGTTACATTTCATATTTCTTAATTATGCATTATATCATACCAATTTTTCAACAGGTTAAGTTGGTTGATGTCAACCTTCCTTCAGAGTTAGAGAAGCTTGTAAATGCTACATCAATCAGCTCAGACAATGTGCTTATAGGAGATGTACCATTAGAAGACAAAACTGAAAAGCATAGCTATTCAACAGAACCAAATAAAGTATAATTTGTATTGGTTAAACATCACATTCTTGTTATTTCTTATACTTCTCTTTTATAAAAATGCAGGATTCAGAGAAATATAACTCATCAGAGGGTGCTAAAAAATTCAACCCTAATCACCTAGAAAAGGTTTTCATGAACAATTTGATAAGCTTGTTTGATAATTTGAATTGGCAATGTACTCAGTGTACTAACAACACCACATAATCATGAATCAGCATGCTAAAATTGGCATTCAAAGTTTGGAAATGCTGAAAGTAAGAGCAAATCTAGAAGAAAAGCTGAAGCAGAAGGGTATTTATAATATAACAAAGTCAAAACCTGACAATGTTCAAAATGGTGATCAGAAGGCTGTTAACAAGTAAGCTAGGTTTTTCTAGACAAGACATGTCTACTACCTTTTGTCTTGTTAGCTACAATCAACCTTATGCATTGAATATTGTGTGGAATGAAGAAATTTTTATTTCTTAACAGATATCGTGGAGTGTTGGCAGATTTTGATGATGATGTGCAGCAAATATCAGTTAATTCCAAGAGCATTTCCACTTCATCAAAGTTGCGGAAACCTTCTCAGTTATTTGGAAATAAATCAAGCAAGACAAAGGTATGGCTTTCTTAAATCTCAAATATTTTCGATTCTTCATGTTTGCCAGTGGCATGTTGATTTATGTTACAGCTTTTGCTTTAGAGTTGTTTTTTTATTAGTTTCCAAAATCAGTTCAAGTACTACGAATAAATTACCCAGTCAGCATTCAAGTTCCCAATTCCCTATCTCTCAAGGCTAACAATTTTGGTTTAGTTTACCACTTAAAGTAATCTTTCCAAGAGTTATGAAACTAAGATGGTTTAACTCACCACTGAATCCTAGGAAATGAGAAAGTAAGACAAATACTGAAGATAGAAATAACGAGACAAATACCGAAGATAGAGATAACACCAGCTTTAACGTTTGTAATTAAGTTAATTGAAACTTAAAGTGAATAGTGGTTACTGGTTAGTAAGAAACTAAGTTTTGGGCTGAGGACTTGATGTACTATTAACCCAAAATTAGACTCCTAGTGAGCTCTTGTTGGCCCTATTCTCATTAGGCTTGGACTGCCCAAATGCATCGTTCTGCCCAAGTGCGTATTAACTATATCATACTTAGGAGAAGTAAGTTTACCTTCCAGGAGGAATTGGTAAGTCGATGTCTGATGATCTGCTATTGGGGCTGCATATGTTGCTACTCCGAGTACATAATACTAGGGAAGATGCCAATGTGAGTTTTGCTGGAAGTGGTATACTAGGGAAGATGTCTTCTTGGGTACATGCATATAAATCATTTTAAGAAGTGCAATCAAGTAGATATCAATTCTTACATTTTGCAATATCATTCCATTGATATTGCAAACCCTGAGACGCGAACCCTGGGACGCTAGTAGTTAACCCAGGCATCTTTGGTTCGATCCCCAGCTACGGCGCATTTTGCAGGAATTTTTCCTCCAAATAGGGCGCGAACCCTGGGACGCTGGGCTTCTAGACTGCCCCCGCGAGCGCTTCCCGATTTACCCTGGTGACCGGTGGGAAACTTCCATGGGGCCGGGCCGGTCATCCCAGGTTCAATTTGTCTGCTGCTTGATTCTTAAGTCCATTGAGGTGCATGCACTAATGGTGGAGGTAGTTGTAGAAGTGGAGGTAGTTGTAGTAAATTTTGGGGAACTTTAGTGTATCAAAGTGGTGTCTTAAACTTGGTTATATTTGATAGATCTGATAGTTTTTGGTTTGAATGCTGGTACAGAGTTGGAAGATGTCATGTTTTGTTATCTTATGCTCATACTTTATTTAACACAAAAGGTTTGAATGCTGGTACAGAGTTAGATCTGATCGTTCTGTCATGTTTTGTGGCATACTTAGTCTAACACAAAAGGTGGAGCTAAACTTCAGACTTGGTCTAGCATGAACAGTGTAGCCAAGTTGATGGGAATTAATGATATCTCGTATTGTGTCGGACGAAATGGTCGAAATGTATCGTTTGATAAATTATCAAAACTTGATACTACTCGGTACTAAGACGATATCTTCTGTGTCATTGTGTTAAAAACATAATTTTAGGAGTTATTTTTCTAGATTATCTCCGGTGGTGATGACGACTTGCCAAAAAGAGATGATATTGGTGAAAGGCGTAGGAAGCGTGAACTGCAAGTTCTTGCAAAGGCAGGAGCTATAGATGACGGTGATCTGGCCCCAGATGAATATGGAGTTACTGATGGATCCATGGATGACACTAATGCCCAAGAAGCAGATGAATCAAATGAGTCAGAGGATGAATTTTATAAAGAGGTAAAAAGGCAAAGGGTCGAAAAGCTCATGATTAAAGCGGAAAAATATGCACGGTAGGTTTGAAAGAAAACTTAAAGTTCTATGGGTTCATTGGGGGAAAAAAAATAATAGTGCTCTCAGCGATTCTCATTTTAACTTTCTAACATTACACAGGAAACCAGGTGTTCCACCTTCTGCGGGAGCTGAAGCCGATGCCGATGGTAAGAGACATATCACATATCAGGTGTGTTCCTTCCGCATGCTCTTAGTCGAAATATCTCACATTTTCTTTGAAATGTACATTTTGTTGAGTTTACATGTGCATTTTGCGTCACAGATGGAGAAGAATAGAGGGCTAACTCGTTCGCGGAAGAAGCTCAACAAAAATCCACGGAAGAAATACAGAGTAAGTTTTAGTTGTAATGGGTATACAAGTTAAAAGTTCTTTTGTAGAGTATACATGCTAATGCCTTTGTTGTTGCAGCATAAACACGAAAAGCAACTTAAAAGGAGAAAAGGGCAGGTGCGTGAAATTAGGAAGCCGAGTGGTCCATACGGCGGAGAATCGACTGGAATCAACATGAACGTAAGCCGGAGT
The DNA here is from genome assembly GCA_024364735.1 of Boesenbergia rotunda. Taxonomy (NCBI): domain Eukaryota; kingdom Viridiplantae; phylum Streptophyta; class Magnoliopsida; order Zingiberales; family Zingiberaceae; genus Boesenbergia; species Boesenbergia rotunda. The sequence continues at coordinate 307,812 of JAGFNQ010009073.1, read as the reverse complement.
ATTAGGTTCAAAAGTTGAGGATGATGAGATTTGGGTGCTTGTGCTATCTATCAAGTTGATCATTTTGAACTGGACTGTTTCCGGTTGAGGGTATGCATTGTCTCTTGCCGGTGTGCTATCGGTCTGTTAAAATCTTGTGTATCAAATCTGTAATCTTATTTTTTTCACCTGCAGGCATGGCCTAGGCATCCGAAAGAAGACTTAATACTTCACGATTTTGAGTCAACGAAGTGTTCTACAAGTGTTTTAATGCAATCCTATAAGAAACTTGCAGTTCGGTACGCGCGAAGTGTCTGCGGAATAGGCTATTTTATGTAGTGTTTTGTAAGAAGTTGTTTTCGAACCTGTGATTTTAGGTCATGACAGCAATTTTATCATAACCTTAACCTTATAATGCATTTTAATGCAATCTTATATATAAAAAACATATGATGAATTAGGTAAGAGTTGAATTTGGAGTGATTGGTTTAGTTTTATGAATATGTTTGCTGGTGGTCAGGATAAATTAATGATGAATTAGGCAGCAGTCCAGTTTCATGGAAGTCTTTCATCGGTCATCAGGGTAAATCGGGAAGCGCTCGCGATGGGCAGTCTAGAAGTTCAACGTATCAGGGCTCGTTGGTGGTCAGGATAAATTAGGAAAGGTTTGTGGTGGATAATTTAAGAGTCCGACACTTCATGATTTGATGTCTAAGAAATTTTTTTATAAAATGGGTTATAATTATGATTAATTATGTTGGATAATGTTGAATTTCGGATGATTGGTCTGGTCTTATTGAAGTTTTCTATCGATCGTCAGGCTAAGGTAAATCAAAAAACGTTTGTTATGGACGGTCTAGAAATTCAGCATCTCAGGATTCGCATTCTATTTGGAGAAAAAAATTTATGTAAAATATACAGTAGTTGAGGATTGAATCGTGGATATTTAAGATGATAATTAATTGTCCTTCTGTTATATTATAAGTTTATAACCTCGGGGACATAAAATGGGTTATAATTAGAAATTGTATTGGGAGGCTTAATGCAATCCGATACGAACAATAAATCAAGTGGTTTGTTGATTTTTAGGTTTTTGTCAACTTGGAGGCGTGGGTAGTTTTGTATAAAATATATATTATACACTTACAATATATTCCTACACTATCAATCTGATAAAATCAATAATGATTTCTAACATATAACATTGCTATTTAAAATTTTAAAAAGTAAAATATTAGTATAATAGGGCCTGTTTGGAAATGAAAACACTTTTTAATTTCAAAATTTAATATTAAAGTTGATTTCAAAATATGTTATTAACATCAACATTTTACTTAACTCGTTTCTTTTATAATATTTAAATCACGTAATATATTGCTAAAATACTCTTCATTTTATCGTATCATCCTAAAAAATATCCGAATCATTCCAAATTAAAATCAATATATTCCTATTAACTTTCTTAATATATCTATGTTGATGGATATGAATTCGATAGTTTCCTTCACCAAATAACCAAATAATCATAATGTTTTTTTTTGATATTTTTATTTTATCCATTCAAAAATCTAATTTCTTAATTTACATTATCAAATTTAAATCCGATAATATAAATATATTAAGAAGACTCTCTAGAACATATTGATTTTAGTTTAAATGATTCAGAGTTCGTCAATTAATTTTAAATATTTAAAAATTTAACAACAACAACAATAATAATAACTAAGTCTTATCTATTAGGATCATTCTATAATATTAAGCTCTATCCCATATTATATTATTATCTACATTTAAATAAATTTATTTTATTTTATTATTGCTTACTAAGTTTTTTTTAACTTTCCTCTCCCTCATTTGATGTGTGTATTTGTCATAGTTTCACATCGCCTAACTGCGATATTTATTGGTCGTCTAAGTATATATTCATATCATTTTAAAAGTGTCTCTCGAAGTTTTTTATCAATAAATGTAGCTCTGACTTTCTCTCTAATGCTCTCATTCCTTATTCTATCTATCTTCGTATACCCACATATCTACCTTAACATTCTCATTTTTATAACTTTCATCGTTTGCTCATGTGCTTTAGTCATAGTCTAACATTCAATACCATATAACATAGCAAGTCTAACTGTCATTTTGTAAAAGCTCCCTTTAAGTTTTAGAGGTACTTTATGATCACATAAAATACCTGATGTTAACCTTCATTTCAACTATCATGCTTGTATTCTATGTAAGACATCTCTCTCAATATCTTCATTATTTTGCAAAAATCTAAATACTTAAAGTTCTCAATTCTAAACAATTCGTTATCTCCTATCTTAACAATTGTCTTATTTAAACTTAGTAGAGTAAAGACAGAATATATAGAATTTAAATTTAACCCTAAAGGGGGGAGGGTGAATAACCCTGTAATTTTATCTTAACAATTGTCTTAATTCCAAACAACTCATCATCTTAACAACTTATGATCTCTTAGAGGGGGGAGGGTGAATAGTCCTGCAAATACAAACTATATCTTTTGCTATTCTTTAACAAAGATGATTAATTAATAAGCAATAAAAATATCAAAAAACATAATAACAATAAAAAGATGAGGCTCGAAGTTACTTAATTGCAATTGGGACTGTTATTAATCTAAGGAAGTGAAAGCGTACTAAAATAATCTCTTTCGTAGAAAGGCAGAGAAGCCTCTTATAATCTTAGAAAACTCAGAAATAGAGTAGGAAAATGTATTACAATTATTGTATCTTGGTTTTAACTCTAGGGGCTATTCATAGCCTAAAAATAGGTGTATCCATTGCGTTGACTGTTAGATCGTGGCGTCTTGCTAGAGAGGGGGGAATAGCAATTTTCGATTTTCTCTACAAGAATGGTTAGCAAAACACAAGAAATATAATGAAAACAATAAGATCAATGTTAAAACCTTCGTTTACTTGGTATCCATCTCAGAGAGGTGACTAATCCAAGGATCCACACGAGCACACCACCTCCACTATGAAAAACCTCTTTCAAGGTGGAGAAAACCTTTACAAGGTTGTCTTCTTCCTCTTTACAAGATGGAATAGAAAGCGAGAGGAAGAACTGAGGACTTTTAGCACGAACAACGCCTTGGTACCCTCAAGAACCGTACCTTTGACGTGCCAAAAAGTTACCCTTTAAATAGGGTAAAGGACAACTTCAAAAGCTGTCCAGCACGATACCAGTTGACTACCCCTGGGGCAGTCGACTGATCCAGCCTTAATTGCTAGCCAACGGCTAACCCAACGGCTAGTTTTCGGGATTACCAGTCGACTCTTCCTCACTCCGACGACCCTCCTTCACGTGTGCCTTCAAGTGTACTCCCTTGACTTGCCCCTTGAAGTCCTCTTCCTCCGGCTATCGTCTCTCGGATGCGCACGTAAGCCCTCGGCTTGCCTCTATGCCATCCTTCACATGTGCCCTTTGAAGTCCACTTCCCGGCTTCCCCTTGGAGTTCTCTTCCCTCTGCTCTCGTCCCTCAGATATGTCCTCCATGTGTGATTCTCCAAGTCCTGCAAACTCAATCACACATATCAAATAACAAGATAACATCCTAACCTTAAGCATATTGACACATACATCAAAACCATGATCTTTCCGATCATACTTGGGTCGATTGCCCCAACAATCTCCTCCTTTTTGATGTATGACAATATGTTTAAGTTAGAGAGAAAACACAATAAATAACAGCAACTGAAAATCTACGATATAGTAAAAACACAAATAGGTAACCTCCCCCTTAACCTATGCCTTCTTCCATTTTCAATTCTCATAAACCAAAGTTAAACAAACGGTTAAGTTATAAACATAACTTGAACCTCCCAATTCTCCCCCTTTGACACCATCAAAACGATTGCCTGAAGCAACATAAACCTATAGCATCAAATGAGAGAAAGTCTCATTTATGAAACTCCTGGAAACCTGAAACTAAGAGTATCAGTCGATTGCGACAGAGGGCAGTCGACTGATACTCTGTCAGTCAGAATTTTCAACTTTTGGGCTGAATTTCAGAAACTCCCCAAAAATTCTAGAAAATTCCAAAAATTACGAAAATTTGCAAACATGTTTTATATGATATACTCTATCAGAGAAAAATATAACTTCATGAAAAATTCAAACATGTTTGACTTTTTGATAAAAATTTAAACTCCTTGAAAACATGTAACTTTGTATCAAAATTCCACCTTAGTTTTGAAACCATGGTTAGGTATAACAAGCTACCAATCATGCTCCTATATTGTTTTGAGTCTATTATTTTTCCTTCAAGATCACTATCCATTTTGACATTTGTTTCTATAGGGGTAGATGCTACTTTAGCATTTTCTTATTCAAATTTCTTTATTATTTCTCTAGCATATTTGGTTTGATACACATGAGTCCCTTCATTTGTTTATTTGACTTGTAGCCCTAAAAAGAAAGTCAACTCCCCCACAAGACTCATCTCAAACTCATTTTCCATACATTTAATAAACTTATGGAGAAATTTACTATTAGTTGACCCAAAAATAATATCATCAACATACACTTGGGCCACAAAGATATCCTTATCTGTGATTTTAGGAATAAAGTTGGATCAATTGTACCTCTCCTAAAACCCTTAGATACTAAGAATGATGAGAGCCTTTCATACCAAGCCCGGGGAGTTTGTTTCAATCCATACAAGACTTTTCTTAGTTTGTAGGCATACCTAGGATAATTTGGGTTTTTAAATCCGGGTGGTTGTTCTACATATACTTCTTCCTTAATGACCCCATTAAGGAATGCCGACTTCACATCCATTTGGTAAAGTGTGAGCCTCATGTGAGCGACATATGCTAATAAAATTCTAATAGACTCTAATCTAGCTACGGGGGCATATGTCTCATCATAGTCAAGACCCTCAACTTGATTAAACCCCCTTGCAACCAACCTAGCCTTGTTTCTAGTTATCTTTCCTTGATCATCTAGCTTGTTCCTAAAGACCCATCTAGTGGTGACAATTGTACAATCATTGGGTCTAGGTACTAACTCCCATACCTCACTTCTTTCAAATTGATTCAACTCTTCTTGCATGGCTAGGACCCAATCCACATCACCTAATGCCTCATCAATAGATTTCGGTTCAAGTTGGAAAATCAAGGCAATTTGACTTCTATGTTCCCTAAAGTAAGACCTAGTCCTTACTCCTTGAGTGACATCCCCAACTATTTGGTCAATTGGGTGATCTTGGTGGTGCCCTAAGTGTCTAGAGGTTATGGGCTCATTGACTACATGATGTTCATCCTCTAGTGCACTTTTCTCTCCCCCTTGATCAATGCCCCCCAAATGTAGGTCTTGAATTTCTTGGATAAGGGGTTGACTTTCTTCTATGTCCTTATCAATAGAAGATTTCTTAGGGTAAGTGCTTGTAGACTTATCAAAATCCATATTGGATGACTCCTCAATTACCTTAGTCCTTTTGTTATAGACTTTATATCCCCTACTAGTGGACGAATATCCAACCAAAATCCCCTCATCCACCTTAGATTCAAATTTTCTGAAATCATCCTTGGTGTTTAAAATGTAAACCTTACACCCAAAACCCTAAAATAGTGAACCTGTAGAATTCTCCCATTCTACAACTCAAATGGAGTTTTTCCTTAAAACCTATGAACTAAGACCCGGGTTTGGATGTAACAAGCAGTATTTACCGTTTTGGCCCAAAAGTAGCTAGGTAGAGAATATGCATTAAGCATGGTCCTAGCGACTTCTTGTAAGGCTTTATTCCTCCTTTCTACCACACCATTTTGTTGAGGGGTACTTGGGCATGAAAATTCATACTTGTACCCATTTTCTAAATAAAATTGTGAGAAGTTTGAATTTTCAAACTCCCTACCATGATCACTCCTAATTCGGTTGATCTTGGGGTGTTTCTCATTTTCAACCCTCTTACTAAAACGTATGAATATTTCTGAGGTATCATCCTTATGTTTCATGAAAAACACCCATGCATATCTAGAAAAATCATCTACTATTACCAAACAATATTTACTTCCTATTATTGATGGAGTAATATGACAATCAAATAAATCCAAATGTAATAACTCTAAAGGTAAAGAAGTGCTAGTTAAGGTTTTACCTTTGTGTGATGATTTAGATTGCTTACCTTCTTGGCATGCATCACGCATCTTATTCTTTTCATACTTGATCATTGGAAGCCCCTTCACCAACTCCTTCTTTGCAACTCTTGCAATATTCTTCATGTTAATGTGTCCAAGTCGTCAGTGCCACAACCATTCTTCTTCTTCTTTGGATATGAAACACTTAGGAGAGATGTTAGAAACATAAGAAAGATTAAGATAATAAAGGTTGACTTCTCTATATCCCTCTAACATAATATCTTTGGAGCCATTTTGTTTAATTAAGCACTTTCTAGCATGAAGCTCAACCCTATACCCGGTATCACAAAGTTGACTTACACTAAGTAAATTAAACTCCATATCCTTAATCAAAAGAACTTTATGAATTGTGATGGTAGGAGATACCTCAATGGTGCTCCTACCTATAATTTTGAGTTTCCTACTATTTCCGAATGACACGATTCCTTCTTTTAGATAGCTAATGGTAGTGAATTTGCTCACATCCCCAGTCATATGCCTTGAACACCCGCTATCCACTATCCACATTTTCGAGGCTTCTTTCACCTTCACCTAAACAACATGGAAAACACAAGCTTTTGTTATCCAAATGTTAGATCCACAAACATCATTTAAATATTTCTTTGGTACCCATGCCTTCTTTGCATTTCCCTTAACACCTTGTCTCTTAGAGGCACCCTTCCTACCCATAAGTGAAACAAAAGTCACCTCATTGGTTTTGGGTCTATAACCTATACCGGTCTTGTTATACACGACTCTTGGCTATTTATGATCATGTCAAGGTTTCTAGAGCCAATTTGAAATTTCTCAAGTTCCTTGGTGAGGTCTTCTACCTTTTCCCTTAGCTCCCTATTTTCCTTTTCTAAACATGAATAATTTGAAACAATAGAGGAAACATGCATATTGTCTATAAGTTTCATGGATTCTAATTTGAGCATGCAAACTTTATTTTTCAATTCCTTAACTTTTCTCCTAGCCTTAGCCAAGTCATCATTGGTACTAGTAATAATTTTAACAAGAGTGGAGGTGGATAAATTATATACCTCACTTACCGATACATCGGATTCGGATGATGAGCCTTCACCTTCACTTGAGCTTCCTTGTTCGTCATCACTCGAACTCCTTTCATCTTCAGATTACTCCAAATTGTCCACTCCCATTAGTGCGAAGTGTGACACATGATCTACTTCTTCCTCCGATGAAGATGGATCATCCCAAGTATCTTTGAGACTTGTGACACTCTTTTCTTTTCCCTTGGATTTCTTCTTGTCACCCTTCTGTTGGTGCAAGTTGCATCAATGATACTCCTCTTTAAGTGTTTTAATGTTTGACAATACACTTAAGTCAGTGATACATTGAACAGACAAAGGGGAGTAAGAGAAAAGTAACCTAAGCTGAAGAAAAGTCCTAGTTAATCTAGGTATCGTAACCCCAAGACCTAACGAAGGGCTATTAGGCACCTAGCGAAGGGCTGCTAGGCACCTAGCGAAGGGCTGCTAGGCACCTAGTGAAGGACTACTAGGAATAGAAGACCTAGCGAAGGGCTGCTAGGCACCTAGTGAAGGACTACTAGGCATAGAAGACCTAGCGAAGGGCTGCTAGGCACCTAGCGAAGGGCTGCTAGGGAATGAAGACCTGGCGAAGGACTGCTAGGCACCTGGCGAAGGATTGCTAGGTAATGAAGTCTTGGTCCAAGGGACTGAGCAACTTAGCTGAGCGATGACTAAGGACAGGAGTAGAGATGGGTCGAGGTTCGAGCGTCTCGAGATCCGGAGTAATCGGAGGCTAAGCAAAAGTCCACCCGAAGGACTGGGTGGCAACTGTCTCCTGAAAGGATTAGGTGAAGGGCAAGTTCTCGGGGATGGGAACTTGTGCCGGTTCGACCTAGGGTTTCATGCAAATCCGAAGTCCGAACCAAGTCCTTAAGGCTAATATTATATGTACATTTGCTTTGTGTTTGTGTATCTTGCAGGCATCAAGAACCGGAGACAAAGCAGGTAACCAGGCAAAAAGTAGGCTGCTGGCGCCCCCATACAACCAGGGCGCCCCCAGCAGTGGGGGCGCCCCCAGACACAGCTAAGAAGGCACTAAACATGAAGCAGGCAAACCAGGTGTCAACCGGGGCACCTGGAGTGTCCGGGGTACCCGGAGCGTCCGGGGCGCCCGGATTCGTAGCAGTTTTGCTGTTTCGAAGCCAGAACACAGGATAAGCCCTCACGGGGGCGCCCGGAGCGTCCGAGGCACCCTGGTCAATGATCTTATCATCTGCGGCGAGGTAGGCGCAAGGATAAGGTTTGATCGAGTCTTCCGGGGCGCCCCCAGCGTCCAGGGCGCCCCCAGGAGGCCTATATAAGGGGCTTCGACCCCTCTGCTTCAGACACAACTTCCAAGAGCGATCCCAAGCCTTCTGACCGACGACAACACGCTAGAAACGAGGCTCTACGACCGGGAGGCTCCAGGAGGAGGTGCGCAACACTTCGGAGGTCCAGATCGGCTGAGCTTCAGACTTTTTCTCGTTGGTTTGCTTTTTAATTACTGTACTTAAATTTCTATATTATTGCTTGTAATTCTGCACTGTAAGTCGGGTTTCTCCGACTCTGAAAAGTCCGGAAAGGAGACCAATAGTGGACGGGCGTTCCCGTGCATTGGCCTTGGATCTATTGACCCTGGGGGGTCGGGAACCAAGTAAAAATCCGCTGTGTCACTGTCTTGCGTTGTTTTTTCGTTCTATTTATTTTCCGCTGCGTTACTAATATTCTAAGTCCAGAACGAAAGTTATGAAATTTCTGCGAAAGATTTTCACGATCGATATTCACCCCCCCCTCTATCGACGGCACCGGTCCTACACCTTCTTTCTCTCCTCCTTCTTTTCTTTCCTTTTCTTTAATTGGGGGCACTCATTCTTTATGTGTCCCTCTTGATGACAATTATAGTAAATAATTTCTTTTCCCTTGCTCTTACTCTTTGAACCATTCCTACGATAAGATTTGTTAGAAAAACTTTTAAAAGCTCTTCACATTTTCCTTACCATGTAGGCTTTTTGGTCGCTATCCATTGAAGTGCTTGACTCCTCCGAGTCGGATGATGATGAGTAGACGACCTTCTTCTTCTTCTCCTTCTTCTATTTCCTTTCCTTTTCTACAACAAATGTTACACCTTTCTCTTTAGTAGAAATGTTAGCTTGCTCATGTAATTCGAATTCACAAAATAAGTCATCTAATTTAACCAAATAAAGATCCTCGAAACTTTGTAGGCATCAACCATTAATGCCCACAAGATAGTCCTAGGGAATGATTGGAGAACATACCTCACAATTGTAAGTACCCCTGGTTGATTTTGATGTGATCAACCGATTTAAGTTAGGTCCTGGTATGTTTAATCCCTCTGTTAAGTGTGCAGGAGCTTAGGTACGGAGGAAGTCGAGCGTAAGACGTAGCGGACGAGAAGGATTGTGCGGGGAAGTGAGTCGACGGGCTCGGTACAATCCGAGGGACGCGGAAGCTACGGAAGAGTACACCGGTGGAGCGAGAAGGACATGCGCAGTGTTCGAGGGACGAGAAACTGGGAGGAAGGACGCTCGAGGGGCGAAAGGCCAGAGTTGGGTTCGGGTGAGCCTAACTCCGGTTGGCCGAAAATCACCCAGAAGATGAACCAAAAGACTGGTCAGTTTGACCAAGTCAAACCAGGCATCTGAAACAAAAAGAATTTTATTTATTACTGTGAAGATTCGAACCAGCAACTTCGCCTACGTATATCACCAGACTTACCAACTGAGATAAGGAAGAGATGTAAATAAAGTTGTTGCGAGCAGATGATAAAGTTATTTATCTGTTGCAAGCAGAAGACAAAGTTATCTCTTAAAGGATAACTTTATCCTTTAATCAGATCCAATGGATGCAGTTTAATCCCATCCAAGATCAACCATCCAGATTACATCCATGGATCAACGGCCAAGAGAAAATTCCTCAACAATCAACAATCCAGATTTATTCTCTTAGGCTATAAATAGGCTTAGAGTTTCAACCTTAATTTTTATTCATTCAATTAATTCATTTTTTGTAAACTCTCTAAAAGTCTAGCGTGCTATTTTTGTAAGGCTTCTCCGCCACAAGGAGATTTTTATTGAGCGCCCACTGCCTTAGAAGCAACGTTCTCAATTGCAACCAAGTTTCTTTTTTAAAGACGAGTGCCTCCACTTTCATAATTTTTTTTCCCGTCTATTGACCCCCCGTCCATTCACCCCCCTCTAGCCGGTCCAACCCGATCCAACAACAATATCTCGATTCTCAACCTTTTCACCAATGACATGGAGTTCGTTGATTATTTCTTTGACTCTTCCATGTAATTGGCTTACCGTTTCGTTGGCCTTCATTGTGAGTGATTGTAGTTGGGATACCAAGAGGTCCTTCTTTGCCCTCCTTGTCTCATTTGATCCTTCGTTAAGTTTGATGAGTTTCTCCCAAAGTTCCTTCACGGTTTTGAATGACCCCACCTTGTTGTGTTCTTTTGATAATCCGCATTGAAGCGTTGTGGTGGCCTTTGCATTGGCTTGAGCCTTTCTCATGCTTTCTTTTGACCAATTTCTCATCGGAAGAGGCTCTCCTCCTTCGCTCCTTGGCACTTCGAATCCTTCTACAACACTTATCCAATTTTCAATGTCATTAATGAGGTAGTACTCCATCCTACCTTTCCAATAGGCGAAGTCATTGTCGTCGAAGAACGGTGGCCTTGAGGTGCTATAACCCTCTTGAAACACCATTTTCTTGAATGCTCCAGTCGACGGTTAGTTCTCCCGAAACGAACCGGCTCTGATACCACTTGTTAGATCGTGACGTTTTGCTAGAAGGGGTGAATAGCAATTTTCGATTTTCTCTACAAGAATGGTTAGAAAAACACAAGAAATATAATGAAAACAATAAGATCAATGCTAAAACATTCATTTACTTGGTATCCACCTCAAAGAGGTGACTAATCCAAGGATCCACATGAGCACACCACCTCCACTATGAAAAACCTCTTTCAAGGTGGAGAAAACCTTTACAAGGTTGTCTTCTTCCTCTTTACAAGATGGAATAGAAAGTGAGAGGAAGAACTGAGGACTTTTAGCACGAACAACACCTTGGTAACCTCAATAACCGTACCTTTGACGTGCCAAAAAGTCACCCTTTAAATAGGGTAAAGGACAACTCCAAAAGCTGTCCAGCACGATACCAGTCGACTGCCCCAGGGGCAGTCGATTGATCCAGCCTTAATTGCTAGCCAACGGCTAACCCAATGGCTAGTTTTTGGGGTTATCAGTCGACTGCTCCTGGAGCAGTCAACTGATGTTACTGTGAGTTCGAGTCTCTTGTTGGCAGTCGACTGATCCATTCCCAGTCGACTGCCTAGCTTACAAAAGCACTCTTCCTCACTCCGACGACTCTCCTTCATGTGTGCCTTCAAGTGTACTCTCTTGGCTCACCCCTTGAAGTCCTCTTCCTCCAACTATCGTCCCTCGGATGCGCACGCAAGCCCTCTGCTTGCCTCTATGACACCCTTCACGTGTGCCCTTTGAAGTCCACTTCCTGGCTTACCCTTGGAGTTCTCTTCCCTCTGCTCTCGTCTCTCGGAATGTCAAACGTTGTAAAAGACAGTGAAATGATGTCTTAGGAATATGCTGAGTGATTTGGATATTGATCCTGGCCTAGTTCACGTGTAGTTCGGTCAACCAATCTAGTATTGTATAAGGATAGGTCAGGGCCACGGGTGCGCGGATAGGTCAATGTAGCAGGCTGGGCTAGGGGCTCGAGGCCCACTCGGGCCGAATCGCCTGACTAAGTGGCCAATCGGATGTACTCTGAGCTGGTTCCATCTGGAACCGCCGAGTGTCCGACTCTGTCCGCTGCTCGATACACATTCTAAATTAGCCCCTAGCGAGAGATATCGATTGGCAGGCCTAAGGTCGTCCGAGCAACATTTGTTTGACATCCAGTCGGCGGTCTTCCTATACCCTAATCCTATGACCCAGGGAAGAGTCAGATTGGCCAAGTCTGAGTGCTCCTTGACTCGGGGAGTAGTCTGTTCTAATCTGGGAGGTATTGGCTGCATGGCAAGATTTCGCTCGGGGCAGCCGGCCGGCGTTCCAGCTCGGGAATTATCGTTTACCTAAGGAACACCTACTCCCTAATACTATACTGGCAAAAGTGGTACGTGAATCGACGTAGGATAGCTCAGGTCTGACAACACTCATGTCCAAATCATGAATATCCCGTTGACACAGTACTTTCTGTAAGATCGATGTCGATTGCTAGAGGGGGTGAATAGTAATTTTTGGCTTTCTTCTACCTACGTTGTTAGTTGCGCAAGTGGAAATACAATAGAAACAAAACTAACAACTAAACAATGCTAACAATACCTATTTACGTGGTTCGGAGATAAAGACTCCTACTCCACGACAGTCCGTGAGGTAGACGATCCCTTGATCCTTCGGCGGATCACTCCCCGGATGCCCTTCGGCTAGGTCTCATAGCTCCTTATGGGTGGAGAAACCTCACCACAATCTTGAGTACACCTCTGAGCACTTTAGACTACTAATAAGCCTTAACCAAGCTTGTTTCGTCAAGAGTTCTCAGTTCAACCCGAGTTCTCTTAAATAGAACTCAACACTGAAACCCTCGCCACCAGTTGACTACTCATTTACCAGTCAACTAGTACCACTCAACTAGCCAGCGAACGACTAGTTTTTGAGCTTACCAGTCGACTGCTCCCAGGGCAGTCGACTGGTCTCAGGTCAGAAATCTTCTGTGAGTTTCTGTGTTGGCTGACAGTCGACTGTTATATTCCCAATCGACTGCCCAGCTTACAAACACACTCCTACTCACTCCGAAAACCCTCCTCTACATGTGCCTTCAGGTACACTCCCTTGACTTGCCCCTTGAAGTCTTCTTTCACCGGCTATCGTCCCTCGGATATGCACACAAGCCTTCCCTTGGCTTGCCTCCATGCCACCATTCACGTGTGCCCTTGAAGTCCACTTCCCAGCTTGCCCTTGGAGTCATCCTCCCTTGGCTCTTTTCCCTTCATGACTTAGCTGGCTCTTCGCCAGCAGCCTTGACTGTTGCCTTCACGCATTCTTCATCTTCAGCCCTCGTCCCTCGGATGCACACAAGCCTCCAGCTTGTCTCCATGCCATCCTTCACGTATGCCTCGAAGTTCATGCCCCTCAGCTCATCATCCCTGCTATACCAAGGCCCCTCGGGTGCACACAAGCCTCCAGCTTATCTCCATTCCACCCTTCACCATACCGAAGCCGTCCAGCTAAGTTAATATGTGTAACCTGCACACTCACATACACATATTAGATCACAAGGGAAAACCTAACTTAAACCCTTTGCTCAAACATCAAAACATATGTCACTCCGGACCATAGATTGCCTCAACACATTCCTGATATACCCCGGCACTCCGTACCACAACGACCCATGCCCGCGTCAGATTGGGCAGCGTTGGTCAGCGCCGTTCGGCGAGCTGATAGTACCCCTGATCCTGTCCTCAGATGAGATAAAAAGGTGGCAGACGCGGGGTAGAAACTGTCGGCTCCCTTGGCTATATACGGTCCTTCGCACTTCACGTGTATGCATGCGCGATAGAGTTTTGCTACAGTTCTTCTTCTACTTTCATTTCTTCCACCGGAGACTGACGTGATCGTCGAAGTGCCTTCTAGGGACTTTTCCTGACGAGTTACTGACGGTCATTTTCCTTGCAGTTCGGAATCAGCAGAGTCAATGCTCGAGTCCACCTCGCTCCTGGGAGTCCACTTCGCTCAGTGACAGGATCATATTTGGCGCTAGAAGAAGGGTTTATCGCCTGATCAAGTGCGTAAAATGAAAGAGCCCAACCGAGTGATAGTGACAATCACTCCAGAAGATTTTTACGAGTTCCTATTGGTCGCTCGAGCTCAAAAGACTCCCCAGCTGCCCCTACATGCAAGTAGCCCGACAACTCGATTTCTCGAACCGTCGGCGTTAGGCAACTCGATGGGTCGGGGAAATGCCGCCCGACCAGAAGGCGGCTCGGTCCCATTCCCCACTGCTTTCTACCGAGCCCAAGGCGATGAGGCTCACTCAAATCTTGCTGAAGTGTCTGCATCCAGTCAGAAGCATCGGCCGCACCTGGATAAGGGAAAAGCCCCAGTCGATCCGTTGCCTATTTCCTTAGCGCACTGCCCTTTCTCCTCGCAGATTCTCGAGGATCCGGTCCCCAAGCATTTTCGATTCTTCACCATTCCGGAGTACACAGGAACGACCGACCCCGAGGAGCACCTTATGAAGTTCGAGAGTGCGACCCTACTTCACCAATATCCCGAGGGCGTGAAATGTTTAGATTTCTTGACCACGTTATCGGGGGCGCCCCAGCGATGGTTCGATCGACTCCCGAATGGATCCGTGTCAAGATTCGAGGAGCTCAGGAGACTATTCCTTCAACATTTCGCCGGTAGTTGGAGACATCATAAGACCAGCCTCAATTTGTTCGCGCTGAAGCAAGGTTCGAGGGAATCACTCCGAGCCTACGTCACCAGATTCAACGGAGTGGCCTTGGACGTGCCGACTGCCACGCCCGAGGTGCTGATAAGTGCATTCTCACAAGGGCTGCAAGAGAGAGACTTCTTCTGTTCGCTGATCAGGAAGTCGCCGAAGGACTTCGACAGTCTATTGGGAAAGACTGTCAAGTACATCAATGTGGAGGAGGCATAGGCCGCTGGGAAGAAGGAGTTAGTTAGTACATTGACCTCGAGTCCTACCCAGAACAGCCGCTCCCCGGGCGGGCCCATCCGTAGCCCTCGGGGGGCAGTAGACCGAGTAGGGATGGAGCGCAGACATGTGCAGCAGGTGGCTCAGGGATGCCTGTTGACTCGATGGAGGCCCTATTGCGCATTTCACCAAAGCAGCACGCACAACGCCGAGGAGTGGCGACAAGTTGGAAGAGGCCAAGCACCCGCCGCTCGGGGATGGGGGCGTCAGATCTCCCTAGGACGCGGTTCGAGTCGAGGAAGTCCATCGGCTATCCCAGCAGCAGGGGAGCCTATACGGAACCCACCGGCTGCCTGTAACCTATTCCCTCGAGAGGAGTGAGCCAAGTCTGAGGAGATGGATGAGGAGCAAGCCAACCAACAGAACGTCGTCCGGGGAGAGATCCATGTGATCTCAAGTGGGCCGACCGGGGGATACTCCTATCGAGCCCAGAAGGCATAGGTGCGCCGATTGGAGATTCATTAAGTCGGGACTAGTGCCGCTCAGGCACAAGGGCCCCAGATCAGCTTCGGGACGCAAGACTTACAGGGACTAGAGGTCCCGCACGACAATGCCTTGGTGATCACAGTCGTGATCACCAACTATCAGGTCCACCGCACCATAGTGGACACGGGCAGCTCTGTCAACATCCTATACAAGAAAGCCTTTGATCAATTGCAGATCGAGCCATCCCAACTGGAGTTGGTGACCACCCCATTGTTCGGGTTCACGGGAAATCTAATACAACCGATCGGGTAGATTCACCTAACTGTTTCCTTAGACGAGGAGCCATTGAAGAGAAATAGATAGCCTACTTTCTTGATGGTGGGCGCTCCCTCGGCATATAATGTGATTTTGGGATGATCGGCGCTCAACGAGTTTCGAGTGGTGGTCTCGACCTTCTATCTCAAGATCAAGTTCCCGGTCGGCGACAATGTCAGGGAAGTCAAGGGAGACCAGAGGGTGACACGTCGATGTTACGTGGACGATGTCCGGACCGAGAGTTAGAAAGCTCAACGCACACCCACTAGCTATAATATGGTATAGTCCTCTCCATGGGCCAAGTTGCACGAGGACAAGGAGGAAGTTCAACTACTCCCCGACCGGGCGGAGTCCTGAGTCAAAATAGTCGCGTGCCTGCCGAATGAACTGAAGGAGCCGTTGTTGGAATGCTTGGCAAAGAACCAGGATGTGCTCGCTTGGTCGGTAAAGGAATTGCAGGGTGTCCGACCGGAGGTAGCCGAGCACCACCTACATGTGTATCCCAACGCCAGGCCGGTCAACCAACGTAAAAGTGATTTCAGCACGGAGCAAAACAAGGTCATCCGAGCGGAAATCGAGAAGCTACTAGAGGTCGGGCAGATCAGAGAGGTTCAATTCCCGGCCTGGTTAGCCAATGTGGCCCTAGTGGCTAAGCCCGACAACAAATAGAGAGTCTGCATCGACTTCCGGGACCTCAACCGAGCCTGCCCGAAGGATTGCTTCCCTTTACCCTGGATCGACCAGAAGGTCGACTCGACCGCTGGGAGTGAGTTAATCTCTATGTTGGACACGTATTAGGGCTATCACCAAGAGCCCCTAGTGGCCGAGGATCAGGAGAAGGTCCGTTTTATCACGGTAGATGGTACGTATTGTTATACGGTTATGCCGTTCGGGCTGAAGAATGTCGAAGCTACCTACCAGCGCATGATGAATAAGGTCTTCCGGTCGCAAATCGGGAGGAATATAGAAGTATACGTGGACAACATCTTGATCAAGACGGGGTGAGCGGACGACCAGGTGTCAGATGTGAAGGAGACTTGTTAAACCTTGCGCAGGTATGGGTTGAAGCTGAACCCGACCAAGTGTCTTTTCTGAGCCAGAAGTGGGAAATTCCTTGGGTACATTGTCACCGAGACGGGCATTGAAGCCAACTTGGAACCTCAGAGAAGCGCAGAGGCTAACTGGGTGGATCACGGAGCTGTCTCGTTTCATCTCCCGATCCGCCGAGCAAGGGTTGCCCTTCTTCAAGACTCTCCATCGAGCTACTAAATTCCAATGGGACGCCGACTACGACAGGGCATTTGAAGAACTGAAGGCCTCTTTGGCCGAGCTCCCCATCTTGGGCAAACCAGAGGCAGGAGAAGTTTTGTATGTCAATTTGGCGGTCTCGTCAGAGTCGGTCAGTGTGGTGTTGGTTCGGCAGGAAGGGTTCGAACAACAACCTGTATATTTCTTCGCTCATTTATTAAGGGGTGTTGAGTGCCGATATACGACACTTGAAAAGTTAGCTTATGTTCTGTTGTTAGCTGCTCGGCGACTTTGACCATATTTCTTGGCACACTCGATAGTGGTATTTACCAATAGCAGTCTGGGTCGGGTGGTGTCAAATTGAGAAGTGACGGGACGGTTGATCAAGTGGACAACCGAGTTGAGTGAGTATGACATACAGTATCAAACTTGACCGACCATCAAAGCGCAAGCCTTAGCCGATTTCTTAAGTGAGCTGCATTCAGAGGAAACTGAAGATGCTTGACAAATCTACGTGGATGGGTCATCGACTTGACAGGGCAGTGTTATTGACATTCTGATGGTCTCGCCCAAGGAGGAACAGTTGCATCTGTCAGCCCGACTTGAATACCGAGCCACAAACAATGAGACTGAATATGAGGCTCTCATCACTAGACTATGGGCCACCAGACATGTAGGTGCCACTCGGGTAGGGTTATACTCGGGCTCGCAGTTGGCAACTCAACAACTCGCCGGGTGGTTCATGGTCAACAGTGTTCGGTTACAAGCATTTGTGGAAACCTATGAGAGGTTAAAAGCTGAGTTCTAGGAGGTCCAGTTGCAGAAGATCCCAAGAGAGAGTAACCTACGAGCTGATGAGTTTGCCAAGTTGGCTAGCTCGATAGGTTCCTG